>JZLH01S0599566.1:933-14905 GCA_001188425.1 Eucidaris tribuloides
TCCACTCATTTATTCAGGCATTCATTTCTCATCCATTCATCCATTCCTTCTATCCATCCATTAATTCGCCTCGATCATTCCTTCATTCAGTTCCTTTCTTCCATCCATCTATGTATTACTTCCATCTATCCATCCATTCCTAGTTTCCACCTTCTTTCTTTCCTTCCATTAATTCATCCAGTTGACTTCAATCATTTATTCATCCCTTCATTCATTCCCACCCACCATTCATTTCATAGAACATCCAATGAAAGTACACGTACATAACCCAGGACATAACCCTGCACATGAAAAAAAATTACAAAATTAAAACTCCTTGAACAAGACTACTTATCACACGTTGCCTCTCGATTGTGCGCATGATCGATTCAGATCGGGAGCAGACGACGAACAGGGCGGGTGAGTTCTGAAAATGTATGCTGTATTTCCCTCTTTTTCTCCCTTTTTAAAATTCAGTTTAAAAAAAGTAATTATATATTTAGAATTGTAAAAGCATATTCTTTAATCATAATAGCATGTCATAGCTCAAAATTGGGTATTAAGAAAACAAATTCACGATGTTCAAACTTTGAGAGGGATTTACAGTGTTGGGCCGTAAGTGGTCCGTATAGGACCACATACTTCAGTAGGTGTGCCTCCAACCTAAAAATGCTTGACCTTCTAATATTGACATGATACTGGTCAAATCACAAAATTCCAACAATGTTACACAAATGTCCCAGTGCAGTTGCTTGCTGGTGAAAAGACCTAGTATCCCAGAAAAAAGGACACAAATTGGACAATATTTTTATTGGGTGCACCTGGCATTCAAGTATCCCTGGCCAAGTGATAAGTTGTGACCAGATTCTGCACAGGTCTTATCCATGCACCAAAAGTGTACTTTCAAGTCATCAGTCAATTGCTCATAAGCATGCAATTTCCAGAAATTTGGAATTTGTTGGTTGTTGATGGCAAGTTACCACTCTTTTCAGGTTATACTGCTACATGTAACTGTACAAGTGAGCAGATTTAGGAACCATGTCGTGTCAAATATCAAAATTGTCTTTCTAGCCGGAGTTTATAGATTACCCATAAAAGTGAGTCAATTTTGTTCTGAAGTATTATGCAACAATACAACATGATGAACAGTGGTTGGTAATGTTGTACTGAATTGTGTGTACCTTTTCTTTTCTAATTTTTGTGCACAGAATTTAGTCTCACCATCATCATGTACCAGCCCAAAATACACATTTTGTCTTTTCAGGTATTGTAATAAAGTTTGTTGGAAAATCATGTACCCGCTGGTCAGAAGGGAGCTCAGATCACAGACGACATTACTCCTGGACTGAAAAATTTTTCAGCCAAGAAGTGATGGCCTTTGGAAAATGTAAGTACTCTCAGCTTACTTGCTCTCTGGAATCCAGCAGTGGACCATTACCCTACATAAGTCCAAAAGATCAGTGTCCGTCCTTGTTTCATATTCTGCTGGGATAAGTCTGGCTCCATGATCTCATACACAGTCTCAACTTTCACCTGCTGTCCTTTCTTTGGGGTATCATGTAAGTTAGCTATGCTGTCCGTATACTTTCAGCTTGAAGTAAATATTTCATTCCCTAATATTTCTCAGACATTCTGTTTGGACAGTACCCAAAACAGATCAGTAATAGGTCAGTGATGTGATGTATGGAGAAATGCATTGGCCCTTGGAGATCAACCAAAGTAATTCAACTTTTTCTCATATTTTAGACTATGAGATAACTATGTCACAGATACAGAAGTATAATGTTACAAGTACACTTGGGCTTAATAGTGCATAATAGTGCATGGTTTTATACTTCTAACAAGTACACTGAATTCCGTTTGTGACAAATGTTTTAAATGTCAGCACTGACATAAGCATTCTGCTACCATTTCAAGGTTACCTCCTCTACAGTGTGAGCAGGTGAGAGTTTGAACTGTGGAGAAGGAGTTATCAATGGAGCCAGATTTATCTGCGGTAAATTTCAAGTGATGACACAGAGACTGATCTTTCAAATTGGGAGAAGCTTTTTGACCATGGTCCAGTAGACCGAGGATTTGAATGCTACCAATGGATGGCATATCTGATAACCAACAATCACAAATCTCGGCATGAAACTATGAGTAGGGGTTCAATGTGTTATATTGTACTAAACTAGAGCATCTAATTCTCCCACTACTTCTTCATTCTTATTCAATTTGCACAAATAAAACAATCCTTGGGAGATTTTTGGACACACAAACTATGGCCACTTTAATCGGTCTATTGGACCCTCGGTCTATTGGGCTATTAACATTTAGACTAGCCCCTGTATCCCTTATTCCCTTGAACAGTATACATTGCATGTTTTGCATGCATGCCCACAGAGATAAACTACAAGTAGCATGTATTGTTAGTACTGTATTATTTGACTGACTGATGGACTATTCCTTTGTTTCTGTGACATTTCTGGAGTATACATGAGGTCACCAATAACTTTGAATGTCAATGGGTGTAGCAACTTGTCTTTATAATTCACTGGGTGAAATTTGACATCTTAACGCGTAATGTCACTGGCACAATTATTGCACCACAAATTGTATCCCTTAAGCAAGTGCCAATGGTATAAAAATACTGACAGTAAAACAATTTCTTTTATTTTTATTTAGCAGATAAATATCTAATGAAACTGGTGGGTTTACATTGGATATTTACATACAAATTTGAGATTTTATCACAGATGTTTTAGTAAAATGGCAAAAACATGCCCATTTTCTATGTATTTGTGGATATCTATTTGGATATATACGGACAATCTGAAAACATAATGCTTCCAGTACCATTTCATAGCAAAGGCATTTAAATCAACAAGTAATATCAATTGATTAAAATTAAGAGGTTTTTGTCAAGTTCATATTCTGTACATGGTAAATTTTGAAGGGTCAGTTCCTCAACTACAGTAGCACCATGACTTGTGGCAATTGGTTAACATGGTATGCACAATACTAACAAAACTGTATCAAAACAATTCTCATAATACTTACAGGTACCTTGGATGTTATAGTTATAGTTTCCTGCACCCCCTTTTTCCTTTGCTTGTAATTATTGGTGCAATGGCTATGTATTATGAACCAAGAAATGTATCTACTTTTTTCATAGAAATTTGGTGTGTATTTCTCACACCGTCTTGGCAGAGGTGAGTATTAGGCACTTATTGGTCTGCATGAGTCATTTTCCCTTGTTTGAGATCCACGTTATTTTTTCCACCACTATTGCACTTTACACTTTTCTATGTTTTTTTCACATTACAGTAGTTTACATTTGATTTGGCAATCTTCAAAGCACTGAATGAATACTTTCTGGTGAGGGTGGCATTGTCTGTCATCTTGTGTTTTCCTCCCACCTCTATCCCCTACTCCTCCTCATACTACTACATGTAAGTACACTCATTTCTACTTTTACTACTGTACCACCATGATCACGAGCACCACCACCACTACGACTACTAGCACTACTACTACTACTTCTACTTCTACTACTAACTAGTCCAGTAACAACTACTGGTAATAATCAGCCTCATTACACAGTAACAAAATTCAATGAGGTATGTAAGTAAGTTTCACCATCATTAACTTCATATATTTATTAATTGTTACTTTCTCAAGAAAACTGTCTTGAGAAAGTAATACTTCAGGGGAAAATTTAGGGCTCAAGAAGACCAGGATGACCAAAAGCTAGGTGGATTAATAGAATCAAATCCCTTGATGGTAAACCCCTATCAACTGTTTGTCTGTTTATCAAATCGCTGCTGACCGCAGAAAGTGGAGATCAATCATTGAAGTTACGACTCTCAGCCATGACAGAAACGTACCAAACAAGCATTTGTTAAATTACAATAATCATAGTTGTTTTTTGCATTTTAAATCTAAGGGTTTGTTGTTGTTTTTATTTGACATTCCTTCTGTGTCATTTTTATTTTGCCCATCACATAACCACCAAACAGTTGCCCCAATATATAGATTTTGTTGGGATTGGGGGGGGGGGGGGGCAACACGTCTGCAAGAGTAGATAATCACACCAAAAGTGTGGCAACTAAAAAAAAGAAAAGAAAAATCTACCTTTTTTGGTGGTATTGTAGGGGCATTCACATCTGTCATCTTCTTTGTTATAATTTGTTTAAATGATCTCATTGGGCAGCTTCCTTTCTTTTATTATTCTTTATTGCATTTTGCATAAAAAGGTGGAATTTCAAAGCAATAGGACCAGACTTATGATCCTTTTTTACAAAACATATTATAGGCTACGGTATAATTGCTGACTATCTGTGGACAGTTAATTAATACCAACATCTACCAAAAAAGGCTTTCAATGCATTGTGATGAAACTCTTCATTTATTAATGCATAGAATAGCTGAAAAAAAATGTGAATATGCCAAAATTTCAATGCCTTCTAGTTATGCAGTAATGCACCAAAATGTAATTTTAAAATTTCTTTCATTTTCATTTTTTTCCCCTGGCAGATGCTTTGATAGGAAGTTTATGTTCATTTTTATTCATCAAACATTACATTATAGCTTTAATTTTGATAATTTTGTAGTTTGCCATTATAACTTGTCATTTTAAGTTGTGATGAGATTATTTCATTTGAAGACTGTCCAAACGTTGTGCACTACCAATTTTCTCAATGTGATTCTATTCAGCCAAGAAGATTCCTTCCTCGGAGAAAGTCCAGCTACCTGCTGGTGATCACCGCTTCCCTTTCCAGTTTCAGCTGCCAGCCTGCGAGCTGCCACCCCCATTTGAGAGCTATGTGGGTTCCATCCGCTATTACGTGTCAGCTAAAATTGACCGACCATGGAAGTTTGACCATGCCACCAAGAGGCTGTTTAGCATTCAAACTGTGAAGGATTTGAACACAGTGGATGGTGTTTGGGTAAGTTCTTTCATTATGTTTTATGTGTTTGTTCACTTTTATTTTTCAAGTTGGAGGATATGCTTTGCAACCCCGGGAAACAAAACACAAGATTGTTTTAGCCCGTAGGTTACTTGTGAAGGCCATATCTGTGAGATGTGAAGATCAGTAATTATCAAGAATTTGAATACCAGTGCACAAAACACTAACTACTGTATAGCCTGTAGGTCAGGCTTAGTTCAGCAGTATTATTTCAGTATTCAGGTATCGGTCAGTAAATACTTGTCTGCATGAAAACACAAGGCATTAAAATTGTCATATTGTTGGAAATGGGGCAAAGTATGGTTTGTATAACATGACAATTGACATGAGTTGATAAGATTTTTGTTGAGCTACCAACGAGGGGTGAGACTACGTGTAAGAGATCCTTGGTGGCGTCCGTCTGTCCAGAACGCTAATGGACCGTAGATAACTTCGCAACTACTTGTCCGTTTGTATTGAATTTGGATTGTAGCTGTCTTACAGCAACCTCAATGTTATACAGGGGTCAAAGGTCATGTTCATGTATGTAGGTCAGTAGTCAAGTGAGGTCAAATGTTAAAATTTACCTGCACGTTTCCTACTGGGGATATTAACTTTCTAATCGACCCCTTTGTAAGCAAATTTGGGTGGTATATGTCTTACGGAAGCTTCAATGTTACATTGGGATCAAAGGTCAAATAGGTATGTCAAAGGTCAAATGAGGTCAAATGTGAACGTAAAAGGCCGAGACACTTGGAACTGGGCCTTCATTTATCGAACATTCAACATAATTTTAATCAATTCTTTTATGTTTCAATTTCAGGCTGGTCAGAGGGATGAGAAGGAGAAGACAGTTTGCTGCCTTTGCTGTGCTACAGGGCCTATCAGTGTGCAGGGTTCTATCCAGAAGTCGGGCTACGTCCCTGGAGAAAGAATCTGGGTGACTGGCAAAGTCGACAATCAGAGCTCTAGAGAGATTTGCAAAGTGACCGTAGCACTGCTTCAGGTACAGGTCTCTCATGTGACCACCCAGCTCCAAACCCGCAAAAAGTCACAGATTATGATTCTCTGTAATAGAATAAAATGTGTCATTTGGGTTGACCAACTCAAATTTAATAGTATGTCTTATCTGAAAAAGTGATCTTTTCTCTGCCCACTGTCAAAATTTAGTGGCTTAAAACAAAACCAATATTGAGATATTGACAGTTTTTTTGGACCACATTTTTTCAGACAAGTGCTTCTGTATGGCGCACCGGAGTGAGCCTAATCTTTAAATCGTCTTTCCTCCCTTTTCTTTGAAGCTGCATCTCCTAGCTCCGTCTTATTTTAATCACTTCTTGAATAGGTTATGATGGTCCAATTTTAACAAGTTATACATCATTTTAAAGCATAGAACCGATTTTTTACAGCTATCATGTAGAAAAGTGAAAAATCATTTTAACCTAATTTTGTGGATTTTGAGCTTGGCGGTCACATATGGAAGTGGGAATGAGAATGGATGAAGGGGTAGACACTGAAATGTGGATGAGGGCAGAAATTCACCAGTTGTGGCAGGAGTTGACATGATGGCAAAGGTGGCAGTCCCCTAGTCTGATATTTGGGTGGCCTGTGGGCTGCCATGGGCTGCCCTGGTCTAGATCAGGGCGGGAGGGACACGATGCTAAATGGAGCGACAAGTCAAAAACCATGGCTGTAGTTACTTTATTTTCGAGTGCGATTCGGCAAGCTGTACTGTAATTCAGTGTCTGTTGTGTGAATCGTGAATGAATCCTCTGCCAACGGCAGGATCGGCCAATAAGCATGAGGCTGCTGCAGTGACTGCTACCATAGCATACCATGCAAAAAATTAAGCTGGTTACCATGCGGAGCAATTTTAAGATGTCCCCAAACAGTGAGGAGATCATAATTATTTGATAGTTTTCCCAAGCAAAGTCGCCTGTATCACTGCAATTTCATGTTAGTCCGGCAGCCAAGGGGGTTAACCTTGTTTTAGGGTCTATAGTTTTTTTCTTTGCAGATTATGATTTCTGAGACCATCAATTTGAACAATCTGAAAACTGACACTCTGTCAGCCTTGGGCAATTTGAGATATACAGAAAAAACAAAATGGCCGCCAAAATGCCTTATTTTCGATAGAAAAAATAAAAAGCAAGTGTTTGTTAGAGTAATGGGCTATTAGTTGTGTATATTTTTCAAAGTCTGTTACCTCAGACAAGTCCAATAGTGTTATATCATCAAAGATGACATGTTAATTTGCATATTTTCAAGAAAACACTATGCTAGTCTCATTTCCAGACCCTGTGAGTTTTCCTTCCCTATAAGTACATGTAGACGCACTACGGGCGGGTGAGTAGGCCTATCCCAGGCCTGTGATGTCAGACCAATGTAACCTCAACACACATGCTTAGTTATGTTAAGGATTCATATGGCCATTAATTTAAACGATCTTATGATTGACACTCTGGTAGCCTTGAGCGATTAGAGTTACATAATGCAAGAAAACAAAATGGCCGCCAAATGCCTGATTTTTGTCCACAGGGAAATCAAAAGTAAACCTTTTGTTTAGAAACTATACAGTTGTGTATATTTTAAAGTCGTACCATTATACAAGACTTATAGTTGTTGTGTCATTAAAGGACATGTTAATTTGCATATTTTAAAGAAAACACTCTGTTAGCTACGTTCCAGACTCTGCGATGTTCCTTTTCTCTGAGACGCATTCGGCTCTGATGAGGCACCGAGGTCTGTAATGTCATGCCCAGTAGCCTCAAACGCACTATAGACTTAGTTAGTTGACTGAAAACTGTAGTTTCCTTAGTATAGGAATTGGTTAATTCAAACTTCTGAAGCCAGACCAGCAAACTGTCAGCACTGTGACAGATACTGTATAAACACAAAATGGCTTCACAACTAATTGATTTCATACCAAAGGATTTGATGGCCTGGAAGTTGTATTATTGTGGCGATATTCCAAGTCTGAAAAAGGTGCCATAGTAACTCAAGATAAAAGATGACATACTCATTCTCATGAATCGAGATGGTGGTCAAATGCCAAAAGCTTTAATTAATATTTCCATTTAAAAGGAGCTATTTTTTCCTCCTTTGTTGGGTTCAAATGAGGATAATGGACATTCAGTTTGTATGTAAGCAAATTTACAAATTCTGCTAGTCCTTATTGACGGATGATGTATGCGGCTTAACCATGTGTCTATCTCGTAACAACTGTCAAAGCTTTGATGGGAAGTTGTTGCACCACAGAATGCGGCAGTTAGGTCTGTAAGTATGGCTCCAGCATTAATGAGGTCTAATCAATGTGCTACTGTGAGAAGGGTCACGTTATGCAATGCACAATGCATCATCAATAAAACCAGGTTGTCATACCACCAATGATATGACCAAATACCTTTGGATTTGATAGTTAATATTCTAGGTAATTTACAGTTTTGATGTTACAGGCACCAGCATTCATGTTGTCTGGTATGGACAATCAAAAGGCTTCCTACAAAGGCATTCTCATCAGGGGACTGATTAGCCATGCAGAAGTACCATTTTACCACGCTAAAAAAAAAAAAAGATTCTGTAGCAATAACAAACTGACAGTGTACTCCAAGACAGCTGAATTATACAGAGCCTGCGTGTGTCCTCGGTTCCCTATCAATTTGGCCGGAAAGGAGACTCAGCACTTCCAGTTCCACGTAGGAAGCAGCTTAAGACCGATCCTAGGCATCCAACGGATAGATTGTGTCAAACAGTAATGGCCTTAGTTGTGCTGCCAAGATATGCCCATTCCAGCTGTAACTTCACCTCCACTGGCTGATCCCTGTTCAGAGGCACAGGATGGCAGGATACCCAATAATCTGCAGTACCAAAAAGCTCGCTTTGGAGAAGAGGTGAGTTTTGGAGGCCTTCAACCCAGCTTCCAGGATGTGTGTGACAGAAATAAGGAAGATGTAGGCATGGACGTCAGCAGGTAGGAGGAGGTTGCAATTGAAGGACCACAATCACTGGAAACTTAACCTCATAATGGCCATTGCAGAGGAGAAGCAGAATTAGAACTCGACATCAAAGAGGAACGTCTACACACCGCAGGTGGGGCAAGGAAGCTCCACTCACACACAACAGTTTCAAGTGTGAAATGCAATTCTCCACAGCTGAAGTAGGCGCTGCCTCAGTATACCAACTTAACCAGTCTTTCCAGATGCAGATATCACGACAAATGGATGCTGATGATACATTTGCCATTGTAAATACATACAGTGACGATGGATAATATAGCAAAGAAGGGCAGCCTCAGCATGCCTCGTATACTATAGAAATTGAAAACTTACACCTGACAGTAGGCTTAATTGTTAACAAGTTGTATTTGTGAATGTGAAAGACCATAAGACGATCATGCATAATTGTTATTGCATATACCCTCCCTACTCAAAAGTATTGCAACATACAGTATAACGCATACATTTTGAGTTGAAGGGGTCTTTCTGTAATGATGTCCTAATGAAGTTTATTATTGGAAAATAACAAATTATTTGAAAAGAAATCAATGAATATAATTTCTCCTTTCTTCTCCAAGGCGGAGAGATTATCAAATGCAGGCGCACCCACGACAGAGGGGCTGGAACTTAAAAATTTAACATGTTTTCGCCTCCCTGTAGGGGTGGGGTGTTTATTCACTCTAGCATCGTAATTCGATTTCATATTTGCCGACAAACGGTTTTGATGGTTTGGGAAGACTTCCTATACTAACAAAAAATGCCAATATGCTCCTATGATGCGGACTCAGAAAGAAGACACCACACCACAAAGAGTGAAGCGCCTCCTATCTTCGTAAGATAGTGAAGTAGGAGAATAAGGCTACTTATTCAAGATGATGGTCTTCTCTCCACATTATTGTATCCACTGTACTGAAAAGTCGCATGACAGTAAATTTTAGGAAGTTTACAATAAAAAACCGCCCTTGGAATTCAGAAAGAATAAGAAATTATAACGTGAAGAGGTATTGTCTAAAATATGGGGCGTATCCTCCTTACCACTGTCTTATGAAGATATGAGGCGCTTTTCTTCTTTGCGGCGAGGTGTCTTCTTTCTGAGACAGCTTCAAAGGAACATATTGGCATTTTTTTGTTTGTTGGAAGTCTTTCCAAACCATCAAAACTGTTTGAAGGCAAATATGAAATCGAATTACGATGCTAGTGTGAATTAACACCCCACTCCTATAGGGTGAAAAAAATGTTATTTTTTCCGTTCGGGCCCTTCTGTCGTGGGTGCACCTGTACTTGTAATCTCTCCGCCTTGGAGAAGAAAGGAGAAATTATATTCATTAATTTCGTTTCAAATAATTTGTTAATTTCCAATGATAAATTTCATTAGGACATCATTACAGAAAAACCCCTTCAACTAAAAATGCATGCGTTATAGTGTATGTTCCAATACTTTTGAGTAGGGAAGGTATTAATCTGTTGAAGGTTATCGGCAGTGATAAAAGTTTGTTCCAAGAAAATGGAATGCTAAAACAAACCGATAAATAGTGTACAATGCAATGGCTTCGCAAGAACCATCTCATCATTTCCGGACCACATTCTGTGGTTATAAACCAGTGGTCATTATACATGATACATTGATTTTTTTTTTCTTCTGAGGATGTGCAGCTGGAATTATAAATATTTTCTTGAGAATCATGGTTCGAAAAAGAGAACCTTTCTCCTATCAGGAGCTTTAAAAAAATTGCTGAAAATGCTTTTATAGTAATCATTGATTTAATGAAATTAAAATAATTGATATAGAAATAATAATTCTTATCTCTGGATTAAAATATGATAACAATGGAACGATTTCGTGAAATGTTTATATTACCAATTTGGGCAGCGTACGATACACCCATGCATTCTTGAAAGTACACAAAAAAACACTGAGAGCCTTACACCAATCTACACTTACTGGTGAGAAATAATCATGACATCTTAATGTAAGCTAAATTCTGATACTATGGTTATCGTTGCTAAGTCGCAAATGTGTATTACACTTTTTGCATTTTGCCGCAATCTTGGATAAATGCAAATTGTCATCTGTGACCATACAACTTACCAAACTTTTGTCAGTTTGTCAGTTTCTCAGATGGCCGTTTAAATATAATCCCCAAGATATTTTGTGTGTGTAAAAATGGAACTCAGTCCATAACCAAACAAATTATTTGGGTGGTTGTTTTGTTTTTGATACGTATTTAAAATTGGCCGATGCTGACAAAGTACCATCTTGAAAATTTCATCCTCATTTTCGATTATACAACTCTATCAGACTTAAGTATATACATCTTTAGGATTTTTGTTTTACCAAAGGAAATTAACTTCACTTATTTTTTTTCTGCATATCTCAAATTGCTCTAGGATATGAGAGTGTCAGTATGAAGATCTTTCAAACTAATAGTCATGGAAATCATAAACGTATTGTATGTTGAGGCTACCGACTGAGCCTGATATCACAGCCCTCTGGTGTTCATCCGGTCGCAGTGCGTCTATTGACAGGAAGGAACAGTCGCAGGGTCTGGAAATGAGACTAACAGGGTGTTTTCTTTAAAATATGCAAATTAACATGTCATTTATAATGACACAACACTATCAGTCTTGTCTAAGGTATTGGACTTTTGAAATATACACAAACTGGTACTTACTAAAATAAAAAATGTGTCTTTTGATTTTCTGGACAAAAATTGGGCATTTTGGTGGCCATTTTGTTTTACCTGCATGCCTCTAATTACTCAAGATTGACAGTGTGTCAATCATATGGTCGTTTAAATTAATGGCCATAGGAATCATAAACATAACTCAACTAAGACTGTGTGTTGAGGCTACATGGGCCTGACATCACAGGCCTCGGATACTCGCCCGCCCTTAGTGCGTCTACATGTACTTATGAGGAAGGAAAAGTCGCAGGGTCTGGAAATAAGACTAACATGTTGTTTTCTTGGAAATATGCAAATTAACATGTCATCTGTGATAATACAACACTGTTAGACTTGTCTCAGGTAAGAGACTTCTAAAAATTAACACAAATAATAGTCCATTACTGAAACAAACACTTGACTTTTAATTTTTTCTATCGAAAATAAGGCATTTTGGCGGCCATTTTGTTTTTTCCGTATATCTCAAATTGCCCAAGGCTGACAGAGTGTCAGTTTTCAGATTGTTCAAGTTGATGGTCTCAGGAATCATAATCTGCAAAGAAAAAAACTATAGACCCTAAAACAAGGTCAAGCCCAAAATCTGGATTTGGCTGCCGGACTATGTTGTTTAACCAAAGATGTAGCCACTACGGAAATTCCCAAATATTACCCAAACCGGGGCAAGCTCTAAATCACCACGATTTGCCACTGATTGCTACCTTTAACTTTTATTTGCAAGTGCTTGTACACGTGCATTGCATTGCTGTTGTATAGTTATCACGCATCCGTTGACTTGCCATTGTACCATTATTATACCTTGTTTACTGCCAATGTTATGTTTGAAATATAAATGATTATTGATAAATCATTTGAAATTGGGCCGTTGCTCAAGTTGTACCGGTAATCTAGGTTTCAGTTACTGAATGTAGCGTTCACCGTCCAATTTTGAATTTGGTAGAGTCCAACAGTAGCAGAGATTGCCTGACAATCATCGAATTGCAATGTTGTGATTTTTTGACCTTGTAAGCTTTGATTAGTATCGAGTTTTCAGTAGATGATATATGAATTAGGTTTGGCATTTAGACTAGTTTAACGGCTGAAAAAAATTAAAATTCAGTCGGCGATGTTACGTAGTGTATTCTGTTTGAATCTTATCAGTGCTCATATTCACAAAAGCTGGATTTTCAGCCCCAATGCTTTTGTGAGAAGTGACTATGTTTGTGAATCATTACACTGCAAATAAGTGAAGCTTATTTGGTCGATAAGTTCATTTTGGGTTGTGCAAATCAGGGACACGCTTTTTAACTCTTTGTGCGCGGGACCCTGAATCCCGTGCGTGCGGAGTTTATTTCAAAGAGCGCTCAGTATCGGGAAAGGGAATAAGTGACCAACTTCAACTGGCAATAACTTTTGCACAACAATGTTTTCAGGAAAAATGTAATACAGCAAAGTTGAAGTACATTTTACAGACCTTCTAAATGCATATAGGGTGTTTGGAAATATACATCTGAATTTTGTAAAGTAACGGCTAATAACATACATGTAGTTCTAAGTTTCCTGCTTGAAAATATGCAACTCCATTCAAATAATACAAGAGGGTAAATCACAAGTTATACAAAAAAAAAACCCTGACTTTTTACAAGGTAATGAAAGAGATGAGTCACCAAATAAGAAGTGAATGAAGAGATTGTCAGTGAATAGCGCGTGTAATTGTAATTGACCTTTTAAGTACTTTTCAAAGTGAACTTGTGTCTAATCCTTTGTCCTATTGTATCACGAGCCTTGATAGCATTTATCGATTTTTCTGGTTCCTTAAGAATCTAACATAATACCCCCGTACTTGAGGGTAAACAATACAAAGAGATTACTGCCAGTGTTGGGAAAATCAGTGTAATCCGGGTGAATACAACCGTTTCTATGTTTGAGTGTGAAATGCGAATCCCGCACGCTACAGGGAGTGCATGGATGCGAATACCGCGTGTAAAGAGTTAAAGCTCTGTTTCGTTTTATGTGTACAACAGAATATTTCTCACTGTTTAACAAGCTGATGGCAGAATGATCAGTAATATAAGCAAAGGAGTAGACATAAGTCAATTGCAACCCAATATTTTGTTCAGGTAGTTAAGATTGTGATTCAGAAATAAGATTTTTAACCCATTGCCATAGAGTAAATAAATGGTAAGTCCAGTTTCCATAGTCATTGGGTTAACATAATATTTGGCGCTAAATATTTCAGAGAGTAGTGATGACTGCATAACAGATTGGTCTTTCAAAGATTGTTGGGAAATTAATATGTTTTGTACAATAAGTGGATTTGACATAATTAGAAACTGTGTGGGAATTATCAAATCGTGGAGTCAACAGGGTTAACAGAAAACTTCCCAGTATTCCCCAAAAAGTTAAA
>JZLH01S0599568.1:6992-9492 GCA_001188425.1 Eucidaris tribuloides
TTTTTCATTCGGTCCAGTGTGAAAAACACATTATTTTGTATGTGAAATGCATTACTGTTTTCGTTGCCTGAAATAATATTCTCTTTATTTAAAATTTGGCATTTTTGATAATATTTTGTCATTTATAGTACACTAAACCATGGCAACACGTAATTTGATCAAGAGAGCAGTGGCGCAATTCCATTTCTAAATGTAGGGGGGGGGGCATCACATGCAGGCATGCGCGTACGCAAGATTTTGCCAATTTTCTCCAAATCCCATAGCATAGGTCCAAAATTTTTCCCGGTCACGCCAGCCGCCGAAAAAATCGCTTAACGGAAGGGGGGGGGGGTCAACGACGACCAAAACCAAACAATCACAGAATCAGACTTATGCACACATGTAAATTCGTGGGGGACATTTGATATTGTGTCCCCCATCTTCAAAATCGTGGGGGGACATGTTCCCGTGTCCCCCTGGATTTACGCCCCTGATTTTCATTTAATTATTATTTCTGTTTCTTTTAGTAACTTCATGTCGAGGATCAAGTGATTCCGACTTAGCATCGTTAATGAATGGTAAGAGTTGTATCCTGCAATTTTTTTAAGACAGAGAATCTCTTTGGCACCTTTCCAGCATAAAAACAAACAAAAAGCCACACCCTTGGGTTATGTATGAAGGACATGTTTGTGAAATAGAAAAAGAAATGACATAGAATATGAATAATGATCACTTTAGTAAGAAAATTGTAGGTCCATGGTTAAACTCGCTAAATATCACTGAGATGAATTAATTCAGTAGCATGATTGTAGTATTCGTTTATGAATATTAATGTGCATGGCACTTATGCATGAAATTTGTCATGTTTATGAATGCATATGGTAGACATTTGTAAATTATAAATACAATTTTCGCATCATACCCTCCCTACTCAAAAGTATTGCAACATACACTATAACGCATGTATTTTGAGTTGAAGTGGTCTTTCTGTTATGATGTCCTAATGAAGTTTATTATTGAAAAATAATAAATTATTTTGAAAAGAAATCAATGAATATAATTTCTCCTTTCTTCTCCAAGGCGGAGAGATTATCAAATGCAGGCGCACTCACGACAGAGGGGCTGGAACATAAAAATTTGACATTTCTTTGCCTCGATATAGGGGTGGGGTGTTAATTCACACTAGCATCCTAATTCGATTTCATATTTACCGTCACACGGTTTTGATGGTTTGGAAAGATGTCTTACTAACAAAATATACCAAAATTTTCCTTTGACGCTGTCTCAGAAAGAAGGCACCACGCCCCAAAGAAGAAAGCGCCTCATATCTTCATAAGACAGTGACGTAGGAGGATACGCCCATATTTTAAACAAGACCTCTTCAGGTTATAATTTCGTATTCTTTCTGAATTCCAAAGGCGGTTTACTATTGTAAACATCCTAAAATTTACTGTTACGTCACTTTTCATTCCATTGAATACAATAATGTGGAGAGAAGACCACCATCTTGAATTATAGCCTTATTCTCCTACGTCACTGTCTTATGAAGATAGGAGGCGCTTTCTTCTTTGAGGCGTGGTGTCTCCTTTCTGAGACAGCTTCAAAGGAACATATTGGTATTTTTTGCTAGTAGGAAGTCTTTCCAAATCATCAAAACCGTTTGCCGGTAAATATGAAATCGAATTAGGATGCTAGTGTGAATTAACACCTCACCCCTATAGGGAGGTAAAGAAATGTTAAATTTTTATGTTCCAGCCCCTGTGTCGTGGGTGCACCTGCATTTGATAATCTCTCCGCTTTGGTGAAGAAAGGAGAAATTATATTCACTGATTTCTTTTCAAATAATTTGTTATTTTCCAAAAATAAACTTCATAAGGACATCATAATAGAAAGACCCCTTCAACTCAAAATGCATGCATTATAGTGTATGTTGCAATACTTTTGAGTAGGGAGGGTACATGATGAACAACCCATGCAGAGTAAGGTAAAGACCGAAGTTTTCCACATTGCGATTTCCGGCGGAAATACTGGAATTTGAGGTATAGACTGAATGACGAGCATTTTGATACATAAACAGAAAATATCATACCTAAAACACTTTGTCCCCGCCAAGTAACCTATATTATCCAACATATTATTGAAGATACAATCAAAACAAGCTTATACAAACCAAAAAATGCATCCCAACTCCCCCCCCCTCCTAAAAAAAAACAATGTAACTACTCCTGTAAATAAACACGAAGGTGTCTAAAGTAAAGCTAATGACGTTAATGTGGCTTATCAAACAAAAATTCAACTAAATTCACAAAATTGCAATAATTGAAAACATGAAGAAAAACGGAAATTATACGATATTATGAACCGAAAAAAAACGTCGGCTTACGTGTAAGGCGTTCAAATAAGACTAGATGGCAGGTGTTGATGTCGAGAGAAGGCCAAAGTAAGAATGCCAAGGCCAAACCACTTAAGGAAACACAATAAAACAAAAATAAAGTCAGCACACAAGGTGCAATCATTGCGG
>JZLH01S0599568.1:14492-19672 GCA_001188425.1 Eucidaris tribuloides
CCTCTGACGCGGTCTCAAAAACAAGACGACACCCCGCGAAGAGGAAAGCGCCTCCCATCTTCATAAGACAATGGTTAGGCCTACCGTAAGGAGGATGCGCCCATATTTTAGACATAACCTCTTTAAGTTATAATTTCTTATTCTTTCTCAATTCTTAAAGCGGTTTACTATTACAGACATACTGAAATTATAGTCATTATAGGCAACTTTTGATTACATTGTATTTAATGATGTGGAGAGAAGGCCACATCTTTAAGGGGGCGTTTTCTTCTTCGCAAGGTGTCGTCTTCTTTCTCAGACCGCGCCAGAGAAACATATTGGCATTTTTTGTTTGTTGGAAGTCTTATTAAACCATCAAAACCGTATCATCGGAAATATGAAACCGAATTATGATGCTAGTAATTAAGTAACATTCCACCCCTATAGGGAGGCGATTTTTGAATGTCCCAGTCCCTCTGCCGTTGGTGCGCCTGCATTTGGTAATCTCTCCGCTTTGGAGAAGAAAGGAGAAAGGATATTCATTGATTCCTTTTATACAACATTCAAGTAGATCCGTGTAAATTGATTGGAGGATTGTTGGTCACACCATATTGAATAAATAATCTATTCAGCGCAGCATGAAATTTGATTTCATTTTTGCGTGCATGTTGGTTCCATTTTTGCGTATATGTTGGTTCCATTTTTGCGTACATGTTGGTTCCATTTTTGCGTACATGTTGGTTCAAATTTGTGCATGCCTGTTGGTTCCATTTTCGTCGCATTCCACCGTGGTTCGTATAGTGTGTTGCAATTAATGTGCATACTTAACTGTGTGCAGCGCGCACAGTGTGCGCTACAAACGTAGTCCCACTGAACTGTACGATGACGTACGTACTGTAATGGGTTTTAAGTTTAAACTTTAAACATAACCGAATAAGGTTTTAAATGTTTGGCGAAATTTAGACTAAAATGTGGAAACTGCACTGAGACATTGACTATGCACACGTACACTGAACATCGACTTGTAAATTAGCTAGAAAGAGAACATAATGTATGTATCGCTATATTTTATACTTTGCAATCCTCCAATCAAATGCCAAGAATCCACTTTATAATGAATGTTTCACCATTCGATAATATAAATATTTTCATTCGTTGAAAGGTTAAGCGTTCCATTCAACTTGGCTTCGCCTGGTTGAATGGAACGTTTAATCTTTATAAACCCTTTGTATGCGAATGTTGCATCTGTGCACACGTGTAAAATTAAATTAAACAATCGTAATACTTATTTTTCTCCTTCACCTTTGTACATGAGACACTAAAAAATCGCTAGAAAAATCTATAGAAAAATTACCACTTTCAGTACCGCAATAAGATAAGTAAAATTCAAAGAAAATATGAAAAGAACAATTATCATTTTTATCCCCTCACAATAAATTCAGAATGTACTGGCTTAAACTCTTCAAAAGATTTGTACCATTGATCTTATAAACATTCATTATTTGTATATTGTTATTTCTTCTTTTTTTGTTCAAAGAATCTATTTTGTATTGGGTTGATCGTTATTACGACCGCTTAGAAGTTTCGGATCTAGAAGGAAACAACAGGCGTGTTATATTCGCTTTGTCAATGCGTGCTTATGGTTTATTTTGGCACTATGGGGACATATACATACTAGACCGTGACAGAATTATCATTGTCAACGAAGAATCTAGCAATTATCGATGGATTCGTCCGGGCAGTCCACTCACTAACATGGGTGACATCAACATAGTTTCATCTCGACAAGGTAAATATTAAATATTTATATATTTATTTACTTGTAATATAAAGTTGTGTTTTACTCTCTATGTATTTATTACTGTGTTGTAATTTATAAGTTGCATTTTCTTACGGATATATTTTATAAATGTAAAATGTAATTTTGTTTTGTTTACTTTGATATATAATGTGTAATTTTTTTCAACTGTTATTTTGTCTATTTCAATGTATGTATATGTTTTAATTGTGCAAGGCCCCTTGGCAGAGCAGCTTTTGTAACTAAAAGGACTCGAATCTACCCCGTTGAAATAAAATGGAAATAATGATGATGATGATGATGATGTGTCTGTATTTAGGTAACTTTATCCTCAGAATAGTTACAGGTTATGACTAAACCCAAATTATCGTTGTTTATACCCATAGATCCGTATAACTGGATGTGTGACTTCGAAATATTTGGTAGAAATCTATGTGGCTGGCAACAATCTTACTTGGATGATTTTGACTGGAGTAGACGGTCAGGAAACACGTCTTCAAATACAACAGGACCATTTTATGATAACACTTACAAAAAACTCCAAGTGAGATCGTAAAACATTTTCATTGAATCCGAATAAAAAAGATAATCTTTAATTCGTTAGATTGCAATCGGGAACAAACCTAATTAACATTTGAATTTTATGAAAAGGAATTTAAGATTCAGTCTTATTTGATTTCATTCTTAAAGCCAATTTTGGATTTGTCCATAATCGCTATCCAGTAGATTATCCTAAGCACGGTTGCTTTGTCAGTGGACCAAATGTGTTCCGCAAAGGCAGAACAGAATTATATGAGGGAATTGGAATGATTATAATGACGATAAAAGGTTTAAGAAGACTTTTTTTACGCGTTTTACATATTTGTTTTAGTAGTTACCCCAATGAATTTTGGCCAAGAATAAATTACTTAAGTTGTGCAGCCTAAGTTTAAAATATCGTTTCTACAAATCTCTTTTTATCATAGGGGCTGACCCATAATGCAAAATTGTCATGAAAAGTGGGGAATATCAGCGTCATATATCCATCCATACAATTCTTTGTGGAAAATTAGCATCACTTGCGTCCCAGAAAAAAAACAGAACCCTAAAACAAAGGTCATGCATCTCTGAGTACCATGACTTTAAACATTTAAAATGAAAAACCATTTGCTACGCTTGTTGGATTTGACATTGTACATCCCTTTCTTTTCATGGAGCGCACAGTGGCAAAGCCAACAAACGTAGTATAGTAATAGCAAATGGTTTTTCCCTTTAAATTTTTAAAGTCATATAAATCTCACGTCTTTTTTACGTCTTATTTTGGTCTTGCTGTCGTATTTTACGTCTTATTTTGACGTCAAAAAGACGTAAACTTGCACCCGCGCAAGACGTCATAAAGATGCATTGTATTAAATACCGTAAAACGCGTAAGTTGAGTAAAACTTTTTTTTCTTCATAGGTGGTTATTATATGTACATCGATGCTGTGACTCGTTCTACCGGCGATAAAGCTGCTTTCATTAGTCCACTTTCAAACGCAACGAGAAGTGACCCGTACTGTTTCCAGTTCTGGTATCGCATGAATGCAGTTTCTTCTGGATCTTTAAACGTGTACTTCCAGTCTACGTCAGTCAACCAATCAGCGAGCCTCATTTGGTCACGATCTGGAGACCAGCGTGAAGAGTGGCATCACGCCAGCGTGAAACTCACAGACTATGGAGCCGGAAAACTTATCGTAGAGGGCGTGGTAGGATCCCCGTCTGACGAGATAGCAATCGACGACGTACAGTATGGATTTAATCCATCATGTAGTGATGGTACGTTATTAAGAATACTTGTAAATTCATGTTTGAATGAGTCATGATACCGCCTCCGTAAATCTTCGAAAATGGCTTCAATCGAAATGAATTTCTGTTCGTACATTACCACTGCATTAAAGCTCACGTATAGTTATGGTCGATCAGACATTCTTGTTAATCTTTCACCAAGTATTCTATTGCCACCCCAGACATCAGAAAACAACATCAAACCTACTGAAAATTGTTTATAGTGACAAATTGCGATGTTTAAATTAAAGCAGAGCATCTAGCGGCATGTACATTACCTATGGGAACTCTTGACCCCCCCCCCCCCTCGAGATTTTACATTTTGAGTACTTTCTCAAAAATAGGAGGGTTTCAGGGCGAGCAATTTTCAATGCATTGATAAATCATATAAGTGTATCTAAAAATATAATTTCCAACTTACAAGAATTTCATTTTTAACCATTTACCAAAACTATTCCTTGGCTTTAATATGCATGTGTTCGATATACATGTATTTGATGAATATAATATTGATATTTGTTCATTCATAACACTATCCAGAACCGGAATCAGAGTCTAACAGCAGTGTAGTTTGTGACGGCACAACGATGACAATGTATTTAAATAAAAACGAATTTGCCATTGGACCCAGTGATGTAGTAACTTGGAGAAATTCGAGCTGCCAGGGCTACGAATACGACACGGAAACTATCGCGATATCAACACCATTTGGTGACTGTGGTACATCTGTGATGGTAAGGATGCAAAGTTTAATATAGTTCATGCTCATTTCTGCATGTCTTTATCACATCTGCATTTACTAACATTTGAATTTTGAAATACTTACATAGATTAACAATATGGACAGTAATGTACATCACTTATTTCTACCCCCGGTTTCTACCATTTATCTTGAACATGTAAACACGATTTTTTTTTTAGACTTAAATTTCTCCCGTTACATTCTGTGCATTTCTTAATGCTGTTTATCTCTTTTATTATTTTCTATTTCCCTAAATGGTTAACTTTCGCGTTGTCTATGCTTGTGTTCTATTTCTTTCTTTGTTGTCTTCAATGTGATTGTTTTCCCTTCACAGGTTCTCTTTTTTTTGCATGTATAGTTTGTATCATACTACTTCCTTGCCTTTATCTACGTTAAACTGTACTTGATTTTACAACAACTTAATGTAATGTTTATAATAGTAATTTATTTGTTTTACACTATAAGTGTATATATATTTTGGTTTACTGTGTTTAACAGTGCGTTATCATTACTGACAGGTCTGTGATTGTGATAAATGTAAATAAAAATCAATTCATAAACAAACATACTTGACCTTGTGAACGCTCTTTTTATTTGCATTCTATAGGAAGATGAAGACAGGTTTGTGTACTTTAACCAAGTCCACGTGGTCAGGTCTGGAATCATAACCGAACCAAACCTCGTGATTGAAGTGAATTGCTCAGTGAAACGAGAGTATGACGTTCAGATATCATACCTCCCTCACATGTGGACCAAGTTCCTCCAGGAAGAAGGCTACGGAAACTTCACCGTCGAGTTGTATCAATACCCGGACGACAACTTCGATACACCCTACCCAAGCTCGACTTATCCTCGAA
>JZLH01S0599568.1:20445-31784 GCA_001188425.1 Eucidaris tribuloides
TGATTTTGACTGCTGATGTAGACGGCAAGAAACACGTACTTCATCAACACGACAATTTTATGGATAACACTTACAAAAACTAAGTTGGTCGTAAAACTTTTCATTGAATCCGATTAAAAATGATAATCTTTAATTCGTCTAGATTGCAATCGGGAACAAACCTAATTAACATTTGAATCTTATTTTGAAAAGAATTTATAATTCAGTCTTATTGATTTCCATCTTAAAGCCAATTTGGATTTGTCATAATCGACTACAGTAGATTATCCTTGAAGCACGGTTGCTTGTGTCAGTGGACCAAATGTGTTCCCGCAAAGCAGAACAGAATTTATGAGAATTGGGAATGATTAATGACGTATAAAGTTAGAAGACTTTTTTTAGCGCGGTTTTACATATTTGTTTTTAGTTAGTACCCCAATGAATTTTGGCCCAAGATAAATTACTGTAAGTGTGCAGCTCACTAATTTAAACTTATGTTCTACAAATCTCTTTTATCATAGGGTGACCCATAATGCAAAATTGTCATGAAAAAGTGCGTGAATATTAAGGTCATATATCCATCCATACATTCTTTGGTGGGAAATTGCATCACTTGTCACGTCCAGAAAAAAAACAGAACCTAAAACAGACGTTCATGATCTCTGCAGTCACCATGACTTAAACATTTAAAAATGAAAAACCATTTGCTACGCTTGTTGATCTTGACATTGTTCCTTTTTTTCATGTGGACGCGCACAGTGGCAAGCAAACAAACGTAGTATAGTAATAGCAAATGGTTCTTTCCTTTAAATGTTTAAAGAGTCAATATAAATCTCACGTCTTTTTACGTCTTATTATTGGTTTGCTGTCGTATTTTACGTCTTATTTTGACCGTCTAATAAAGACGTAAACTTGCACCGCGCAAGCGTCCCATAAAGATGATTGTATTAAAATATCCTCGCGGGGTAAACGCGTAAGTTGAGAAAACTTTTTTTTCTTCATAGGTGGTTATTATTGTACTCGATGCTGTGACTCGTTCTACCGGCGATAAACGCTGCTTCATTAGTCCACTTTCAAAGCGCAACGAGAAGTGACCCGTACTGTTCCAGTTCTGGCTTATCGCAATGAATGCCAGTTATCTTCTGGATCTTTTAACGTGTACTCCCACGCCTCCTCCGTCACGTCAAATCAGACGCCTCATTTCAGGTCACGATCTGTCGGAGACCCAGCGTGCCGACGCCAAGTTCGCGGTAAGAGTGGCCATCACGCCAGCTGTGAACTCACAGACTATGGAGCCGGAAAAACTTTCGTAGAGGGCGTGGGTTAGGGATTCCCGTCTAGACGAGATAGCCAAAGTCGACACGTACAGTATGGATTTAATCATCATGTAGTGATGGTACGTTATTAAGAATACTTGTAAATTCATGTTGAATGTCATTGATACCGCCTCCGTAAATCTCAGTCGAAAATGCCTTCATGTGCGAAATGAATTTCTGTTCGTACACATTACCACTGCATTATAGAGCTCACGTATAGTTATGTCGATCAGACATTCTGCTGTTAATCTTTCACAAGTTTCTATTGCCACCACAGACATCAGAAAACAACAATCAAACCTACTGGAAAATTGTTTATAGCTGACAATTGCGATGTTTAAAATTAAAGGCAGAGCAGTTAGCGGATGTACATTTACCTATGGGAACTCTTTGACCCCCCCCTCGAGTATTTTACATTTGAGTACTTTCTCAAAATAGATGGGTTTCAGGGCCGAGCAATTTTTCAATGGCATTGATAAATTCATTTATAAGTGTATCTAAAAATATAATTTCCAACTTTACAAGAATTTCAGCCCCCCCCCCCGGCCCCCCCCCCAAAACTTCGTTTTACCATTTACCCAAAACTATTCTTGGCTTAATATGCATGTGTTCATACTAACATGTATTGATGAATATAATATTGATATATTGTTCATTCATAACACTATCCAGACCGGTCGGAGTCTAAACCGTGTAGTTTGTGACGGACAACGATGACAATGTATTTAAATAAAACGAATTGCTTGGACCACAGTGACTGTTAGTAACTTGGAGAAATTCAGCTGCCAGGCGCTACGAATACGGACACGGAAACTATCGCGGTGCAACACCATTTTGGTGATGCTCGGCTACATCTGTGAATGGTTAAGGATGCAAAGTTTAATATAGTTCAAATGCTCATTTCTGGATGTCTTTATCACATCTGCACTTTACTGAACATTTGAATTTTGAAATACTTACATAAATTAACAATATGGACAGTAAGATGTACATCACTTATTTCTAACCCCGGTTTCATACCATTTATCTGAACTCGTAAACACGATTTTTTTTTAGACTTAAACTTTCTCCGTTACATTCGTGCATTCTTAATGTCTTTTATCTCTTTTATTATTTTCTATTTCCCTAATGGTGTAACTTCGCGCTAGAGAATGTCTATCGTTGTGTTCTATTTCTTTCTTTGTTGTCTTTAATGTGGATTGTTTTTCCCTTCACAGGTTCTCTTTTTTTTGCATGTATAGGTTTGTATCATACTACTTCCTTGCCTTTATCTACGTTAAACTGTACTTGATTTTACAACAACTTAATGTAATGTTTATATAGTAATTTATTTGTTTTTAGTGCACTATAAGTGTATATATATTTTGGTTTACTGTGTTTAACAGTGCCGTTATCATTATGACACGTCTGTGATTGCTGATAAATGTTAAATAAAAATCAATTCATAAACAAACATACTTGACCTTTGTGAACGCTCTTTTATTTGCCATTCTATAGGAAGATGAGACAGGTTTGTGTACTTTTAACCAAGTCCACGGTGGTCAGGCTCTGGAATCATAACCGAACCAAACCTCGTTGATTGAAGTGAATTGCTCAGTTGAAACGAGAGTATGACGTTAACCCCATTCACGATACTCATACCTTCCCTCACATGTGACCAAGTTCCTCCATGGAAGAAGGCTACGCGGTAAACTTCACCGTCGAGTTGTATCAATACCGGACGACAACCTTCGATAACACCTTTACCCAAGCTCGAACTGTTATCTCGAAAGGGTATAGCTATAAAGTAATACAACTAGTATCATAATAACAAATGGATATCCGATTCACAATGGGCTTTGTGAGCTTTTGAAGAGTTTTGTTAATAGCGTGTTTGGATTCTTTTTTCCTCCTTCTCTTCTTCTTCTTCTTCTTCTTCTTCTTCTTCTTCTTCTTCTTCTTCTTCTTCTTCTTTTTCTTCTTCTTCTTCGTCTCTGTCTTCTTCTTCTTCTTCTTCTTCTTCTTCTTCTTTCTTCTTCTTCTTCTTCTTCTTCTCTGTTCTTCTTGTTCTTCTTCTTCTTCTCTTCTTCTTCTTCTTCTTCTTCTTCTTCTTCTCTTCTTCTTCTTCTTCTTGAAGTTGAGAATAGAAAAAAAACCAGAAATTATAAAGAAAGGAAAATAATCACTATAATGACTTAAATGCACGTATTCACTTATACATAAACAACATTACACACTCAAATTATGAATATATATATGTATATAATTAGCTGTAATATATATAATGCTCGTGTGATGTTTGTGTATAAGTGTAGTACATTTAGATTCACATTGTCATTGTTGTGTGTGTGTGTGTGGTGTGTGTTGTGTGTGTTGTGTGTGTGTGGTGTGTGCTGTGTGTGTGTGTTGTTGTGTGTGTGTTCGTACTCGTTGCACGCATATAAACGATGAACCTATTACCCGAAATGGAAATGTTACTGTACACCGATGACACACACCCAACGATTGACGTTTCGCGTTCCCAGACTTTGGCAGATTAGTTCCCAACATTACATGCTTTTTGCATATAGGGGTTAGTGTCATCAGCTTCACAGGTATTCTGTCATGTCATCGGTCCTTACAGTAAAACCTTCCAACATGTCATCGCGCTTCAGTGATGCGTATCCATACTGGTGTGTGTCATCGCTTGCTTGTGTTAAAAATTTCATATGTAATATGGGATGTCATCAGCGTGTTCAATGCCAGTGCACTGATGATAAATGGTGTGATGTGATGTGGGTGTTGTGTGTGTGTGTGTGTGTATGTTTACACTAAAAGTTACTCAATTAGAAGATAATTAAAAGGACCCTTTTTGTGACTGACAAATTTAAAGGCGAACAATGTTGTGTGGGGACTACTTTCCTTTAATAATTCTACTTTACAGAATCTGTACTCTTAATAGTTTTGTTTGAGAGAATATACGACTAAGTGTATACAGACTTCATGATAATTCATCGCCCTATATCTTTTTTGCAATTAACCAGGTTAATATAAAAGATACTATCTATCTGGGAACAAAAATGGAGTTTGTCGAAAACTTGAAAATCGTCAATGAGCGATGCTTCGCTACACCATCATCTTACCCACAAGACTCTACCAGTTTCAACCTCATTGAAGACAGGTAACAATATACACCACTTAGCTTGTGCTGATAATACAATTCATTAAAAATATATATATATAAAATTCAATTAAAGGGGGAAATGGAGATTGGAAGTGAACGGTCCCCGTTTCGACTTAAATTGTTTTACAATCATTTTTCAAAGGTGCTATTTTGTGAAATCTTCTTAATAATATACTGCCTTTTCGTAGTACTATCAGAACTAACTGTGACATGCAAATTTGCTCTGTAGGCATGGTAGACCTAATCTTAGATTAATTCAAATTCAGTCATGCTGATATAGTTAGTTCCTTGCTGGCATAGGCTAAACGAATGTTCAAGACAAATAATTCCAGCTTAGATATATACAGTTTACACACTTCTGTCAGGATTAATATTGGTATTTGTTTGAACTTCTGTGGTTCTTGACGTAATTGTCAAGTGTTTTATACTTTTTTGGTAATGTGTACATGTATCATATTTTATATTATATTATATTATTTATTTTAAATATGAAACAATGAGCCGAATTGAATCTGAATCTGAATCTTTAATTGGTGTGTCTCCATTACATGTTTTTCCAACACTGGGTAAATTGAATACATTCAATAATCAAAATCATTCCTTTAAGATAAGAAAATACTAGAAGCTATGCAAGGGAACTGTTTTCAAATTTGTTATATTAATTTTTAGGTTTATTTAAACCGTTATATGTTGATGTGCATATTATTTTTTGATACTGCGTAATTCTTCGATATTCTGGGGCTGTGTTTAGTTAACACAGTTATCATAGGATATTTCACAGAAATCACGAATTTCTTCCACGTTTTTTTTTTCAGGTGTCCTGCATCCGACAGTGTTGTAATCTACCCCTCCGATCAACCGACGCTGAAGCCTTTCTCCTTCCAAGCATTTGCATTTAACTCAGACATGGAAGCGGTAATCATTTTTACTTTCCCTGACTGGCTGTTTAAAATACTGATAATAAATTATTTATAGTAATACCAATTGGCTATTTCGTTGGGTTATAACTTTGGAAATAAAATTCTTCAAATCACATATACATGTGATTTATTCATAATTCTAACGTAATTTATTTCAGCAATTAATCAGTTTGCTAAACAAACCAGCAGTAAATGTGTATGCATGGATCACTAAGTATCTTGAAAATTAATACAATCTAAATAAACAGTCAATCAAAAAAAAACACAAAATCTAAATATCCCCTCCTCGCAATTCATTCTAACTTTAAATGAATAAATTAAAACGTTCATACATGGATTATAAGAATAAAGAGATATTCGAGATTTCTTTCTTGTGAAAATAGCCCATCAAGGAACTGTTCCCAGAGAGATGTAAATTCTTTTTGTAAAAAAAAATAAAAAATTCAACAGTTTGAAAAACATTCATCCATTATTATAATAAACATCGCTCATGTGACGAAATATTTTACGGTCTATTCTCGTATTTATTTTTATTTACTTCTCATTTTTATTTTTGACATTTCCATAACATTGACTTCAATTAGTGATTTGCAATAAATATAAATGTATTCCATTTTGTTCATTTTCTGTAGGTCTACATTCACTGCAAAGTACTGGTTTGCCAGCAGTCCGACACATACGACAGATGTACTCAAGCTTGCAGAAATTCCCGCAAGAAGCGTGAATCTCGTGACCTCCGAGATGTGAGCTCCGTGCATCATATCGTTTCCCTGGGACCGCTCCTTCTAGAAGCTTAAAGGTGCGTTTCAACTGCAGACGCTAGTTGATGCAACAGCTTATTGGCAGATGGAGCCAGCAAGTAATTAAACGGAATAAAATAAGAAAATCTGTGAAATTCAAAGCATGCAATATTCCTCTGCAACGGAGGGGGAGGGAGTGGGGAGTAAATCCTCCCCCACCCCCACCCCCCCCCCACCCACACACACACTTTTCGCTTCATGTTCAATTTTGATTAGAAAAAAATAATACATCCCGCTCGGTCGCTTCGCTCCCTCGCTTGCATTTTCATCTAAATAATTTCAACATGCCGGCCCCCGGAAAATCCTGGGTATTGCCTTGTTTTTAGTGAGGTTGGCATTATATCCCCGTTAATCTAATTTAATGCACAGATAATGTAAAATGTGAAACATAATATTGCACACAATGTGTCGAAAACAAATTCAGATATTTTCCTTTTTCACGTGACGACACTTTCCCCCACATAATCCGTGTGGGCAAAACATGAGGTTTTCTCATTTAATATTCTTGTTGCCATATTCCATTCCAGGAAAAACCTGAAAACATACAAAGTTAAATGCAGAATATGAAAAAATACACTGCCCTGTGAATCATTGAAAAGCAAAATAAATAAATAAATAAATAAATAAATAAATAAATAAATAAATAAATAAATAAATAAATAAATAAATAAATAAATAAATAAATAACCATGCTTAAATTAATGCAGAGGAATCATTTGAATCTTTTCCTTGTTCTCAATTCTAATTCTTTACAGATGGGTTGGCACGATCGTAGCCTATGGCCTGTGCATCGTTTACCTGTCGACATGTCCAATGCAAAACAAGTACCTGATATCGTGACAAGGATAAATTAATTTGATAATGATGTGCGTCTTTTTGGTCACCCACATTCTTGGCAGGAATACGGGCTAAATTTCGCTTTCATTTGCATTCTTTGAATTTTATTTCTTAGAATAAGAAAAAAAAATGGGTACCAGACCCGGGGGGGGGGGGGTCGGCTCTCCACACGGCCTGCTACGTACGCACCTGCGTCCAGAAAAAGCGTCGAAAAGGGTCCCTTTTCCAGCCCTCGGACGTCGTCGACGTCTTTTGGAAAAAGGGTAGCTTTTTCAGCACCGTTCGCTGGCAATCGCCACTTAGGGTAGCCTTTTTTTCACATGTCACGCCATTGAGGGTTACTAATTTGATTATGTAAATTACGTCATTTAGGGGTGCCAATTATTTGTGGATCTAATAACATCTCCAAAATGAACGTTTGATAATTAGGAGAATTTATTATGAATTGTTATGTGAACGTCTTCGGGTTGCGCAATGTACAATAAAATGTTTAGATGAGACACATGGGTGGGGAATCAAATTAGTTGATTTCACTGTTTACGTCACTTAGGGTATCAAATTAGTGGATTCCCTGTTCACACCACCTAGGATATCAGAATAAGTGGATTTCCTGGGAGTCACGCCCTTTAGGGTAGCTTTTCTGATGTGTTACGCCATTTAGGGTGGCAAATTTGGTTATGTAGGTTACGCCGTTTAGGGTGCATTTCTGAGGTTGTTGTACATGGGTGGGAGACAGGCTGTGTGGAGAGCGACCCCCCCCCCCCCCGGGGGGGTACCCAGAATTCAGTTCATGTAAATTCATGGGGGGTTTTTAAGGACGGTTTGTACGTCATTGCCTTCCAGCGTGATTAAGTTGTTGCCACTACTTTTTTCCCTGTGTCTTAATAGTTAAGGGATAAGTAGCTTGCAGTAGGATTTGTTGAATTTTCATCTTTTGCGTCATTTACTTCCACTGTATATTCAAATGTACAAAATTTTATCCCCTGTGCTAGGCCCATTATATAAAAAAGAAACTATTAAAAAAAATCAAACGTGTCTAGTGTACTAATCAAAAAGAAAATGGCAAAAATAATTGAAGGCTGTTTTGACTGACCTGTTTTAGAACGCACCAGATCTTTTTTGAAAAAAATTAAAAATTAAAAAAAAATTGTCATTTAAGTAGTAAAATAAACCATACACGACAAAAACGTATTATATATTTCACTACAAGATTACGCAATGCTATTTAATTGCTTCTTATTTTCATTAATTTCTCCTGAAAGGAGCGATAAAAAAAAACTGTCCAACCTTACATGAAAACCTGGGGGCCAGTGCCATTACAACGTGTACACCATGTGCGTGTGAAAAAAACGCGTAAAAAGGGTTGTTTTTCACGGTCGGACGATGTACTCGCGTACATCGAAAAGGGTATCAAAATCGCCAAAATCGGGAAAAAATGGTATACTTTTAACAAAAGCGTTTACTTCAAAAGGGTATCTTTTCAAACTTGAACTTGTTTAGCGTATTCTGAGATCGACTTTCAATTACTTGTTTAGGTCCATTTTGAAAGTCCTACACGTGCATGGTGTACACTTTTAATGACACTGCCCCCCCCCCCCCCCCCCCCCCCCCCCCGGGCCATGAAAACCATCGTAAACCATCGTCATTGCAATTTGCGTTCTAAGGGTCCAGTAAAGTACCAATCACATTCACTATAAGGTTTTGAGTCGATTCCTCAATCGGTTTTGTTTGCTTCATTTATTGTTAAACAACGGCTTGTTTCTTGTTTCTTCTGTGTGAGAGTATTAACATAACGCGTCGAATTCGTTATCATTTTTAAACTTTCATTGTCATTTATTAGCGTAAAGTTTTAGTAGATTTAGTAGATTCATCATTACGAAGTAATAAATCAATTACCAATCAATAAATCAATTACCTTTATTTCCAACCAATTCTGGTCAAAAACATTTAAAATTGACAGTTTCTATACTACGTAAGCCAGATTATAGTAGCCTATATCCCATTGCAGTAGTGATTGTTTTTTGTTTTCTTGTGATGTTCATCTGAAAAAAAGATATGTGATGATTAACCTAAATGTCCTCCACTGAAATAGTGAATTATTTTGTTTTCTTTAGATTTTTCATCTGAAACACAAATAGGTGACGTATTCATCGCTAATCTAGTTCACACTATTGTGATGTAAAATAGTTTTGGGCTCCACTCTACAGCGCGTCTAAAAAAATGTACAAGTGAAAATCCTCTTCTTTGGCACTTAGAAAACACTTTTGTTGCATTTACTTACATCGGCGTCAAGAGCACAGTCTTGGGTCTGAATATCGTTGTTCTGTTCAATTTCATAGTTTTAATCTTGAGATAATTTATGTATATTTAAAAATAAAAGGGTAAAAATCACATTTGTGCCACTTTAACTATGCAGTCCATAGTAAAAGTAGCTAAGTTGTGATTTCACCTTTTGTTATTTACAACATATCTTGAGATTAAAACAAGCAAAGTGAACAGAATAAACGGCATTTGAAAGTTAATACTATGCCCATGACGTTGATGTAAGCGTCATGTCACAACAGCAGTTCTAATTGCCAAAGAGGGCGCTTTTCACGGCACAATATTTTTTGAGACAGTGTGTTTTTTTACTTGAGATATCCTTAAATGAAAAGCTGTTTAAGTTTCCAATTTTATCTCATTACGAATAAACCTATTTCTGAATCAGCTTGCATTACGAAAACTGAGATTAAAATCAGTACGTTTGCATAACTCTCCTAACAAAAATCATAAGAAAAATCAGCAATTTACTGGCAGCTGTATTAGTAAATATGGCAATTTTTCAGCACACCTCACTGTATTCTAACATTTAAATGTGTTATGTGTTACTATAGTCACCTACTTTAATTTAGTAGGCATATCTACTATCAAGTAACTTTTACAGCATTTTTTTATAGTGCATCTACATTTCCCTGCTGGCATTTTCTTTGTCTCCCATATGAAAGAATATTCATATAAATGTACGTGAACTTTTATTGTTAATGAATAAAGTAGCTCCATGGAATTGTACAAATATTCACTTTGTGTAATATGATAAATAAAGAAAATGAAAATGCATTTGTAATCAAGAATGTGGCGCTACATTTGAACCCAGATACATTTCTTTCCGATGTTTACGACTATGAAATAAAACATTTTTTTTTTCTGCAGCATTTATGTTAAATTTTTAATGACTAGTTCTTATGAATTTGTTTTTCCGTCATGACAAGTTAAAGTAAAGGGAGGGTAAACCAGAACACAAACGGAAACTTGGCTAAAAGTCAGGGTATTATTGGTCACCAAGACTAACTGCGGTGATTATTAGTCATATATACATGCGAAGCTTGAACATCTCAACATCCTGGTATTTTTTTGTCCCCGCCGAACGGGCGCCATACGTGCGGGCGCGCGCGCGCGTGTGTATGAGTGTGTGCATAGGCGTACGCAGGCTTTTGGCCGAAAGGGGGGGGGGGGGTGTTAATCCGCGATTCTTGGTCTGTCGAGAAAATTGTGCCCGCCAATTTTTTACTCGCCAAATTGCAAGCCAAACATGAAGCGGGGGAGGGGTGGGGCAATGTGTGTGTGTGTGTGTGTGTGTGTGTGTGTGTGTGTGTGTGTGTGTGTGTGTGTGTGTGTGTGTGTGTGTGTGTGTGTGTGTGTGCATGTGCTTTTGTAAAGGACACAAACAATACTTTTAGCCTGTGATCCGTGGGCTTCGTGACAAGCGGGGACGATCTCGGTAGTAAAGACCTTCTGGAATATGTTCATCAAGGCCTATAATCCCTTAAGAAAATTGGCAGAAAAACGGAACTTCCTTGGAAGTGGGGTTTAAAGCATGTAGAAGTGTACACACAAAATTGTCGGGTAAAGCTCTCTCAAATTCGTGTGCATCAGCCAATTTCTCGATGAACTCAACATTAAAGAGCAAGAAGTATACAACCGTGGACAAACACACTCAGTCATTGAAAATAACGAGGACACAGAGTCCCCGTTTTACATTAGTGAATATCAACACAGGTGTGACCTCACTATAAATATAGAATATCACAGAGACATGCCATCTTTCTTTGCCTTTACCAATCAATAACTTTTTAAGGTAAGATAGATGGCAGATATCACACAAAAAATAAAGACAGACAGACAGACACACACACACACACACACACACACACACACACACACACACACACACACACACACACACACACACACACACACACACACACACACACACACACACACACACACACACACACACACACACACACACACACACACACACACACACACACACACACACACACACACACACACACACACACACACA
>JZLH01S0599570.1:0-19412 GCA_001188425.1 Eucidaris tribuloides
AATGGCTACATGGCCAAAACGAAACGATTGGGCACAATAATCCCGCTTGCCAGATATCTGTGCAATGTTCTAAGTAGAAAAGGCTTGCTAAAACTTTGGAACCAATCCTGAATTACAGAAGGAAAATCTTATTTTTCACCCCAAAATGATAAAATTGAACATTTTGTCCCGAAAATAGACAAAATAATCAGAATGTTGTTATTAGAGTCAATAAAACCTCTAACAGGAGTCTCTAAACTTTTCAACTAAGACCAGTTTCCAAAGAAAATTGGGAAGAGTGGGAAAGTTTCATTTCTGAACCCCAACACCTGTTTTTAACTAAAATGATGAAAATATACCTTTTTTGGCCCTCAAAATGACCAATTTGATCAAAAGACCAAAGGCTGACATTGGGGGTAGTCCTCAACTTGGGATGATACTACTCTAGAATCAAGTACACTATGCAAGGCTTCTCCTGTGAAAATCTTGTAGTCAAACGTTCACTCATTCTTAAACAAACAATGTCAATATCACTAGTAGCATGGAAACCTGCTGTGTGGCTCTCTATGGGGCTTATTTTTATCCTACCCGGCAAAGAATAAGATACTCCTATGTTTATGCTTGATTCTCCTTAAGTAAACAAATTACAGACAAATCCTCCCAGCTGGGAGATCCACATCTGCTAGTGAACAGCTGGTATATATTTCAACTCATTTGGTTCTTGAGGCATTTTCAAGTGTTCCCAATGATGTCACTAACTTTTACGCAAGTCATGCATTTCCCAAACATTTAAAAATTGTTTTTTTGCCTAAAATCTCACTTTTTTCCAAAATGATGAAAAGTGACATTCTTTGCCCCAAAATTCCCCTCCAAATCTAAAATGTTCATGATCTCGATCAATGAGAATACCTTTAGAAATCAATACACTTGTCAATTACGAATCGTCCTTTTGGCAAACTTTGCGCACCACATGAAATTCCAGTATCAGAATGCAAAAAATTCAATTTTTGACCAAAATAGATATTTTAGCCCCAAAATGCTGAAATGGCAAACGAAACGAATTGAGCACAATATTCCTGCTTGCTAGATATCTGCGCAATTTTCTAAGTAGATAAGGTTGCTAAAACTGTTGGAACCAATTCTGTATTACAAGCAAGCAATCTTATATTTCACCCCAAAATGATACAATTTGACATTTTCCTATCAAAATAGTAGCCGATCTGACCTAAAATGTCTAAAAATAGGTAACTATAGACTGCGTTTCATTGGAATCAGTATCCTCTTTACATAAGTCAGGGCTATTTTACCTTACTCATGCACAGTTTTGACCCGCCAAATCTGATTTTACCAAAAATGATAAAAATAGTAATTTTTTGGCCTAAAAATGGCCAAAACGCCTAAAAATGTCATGAGTGCGGTCAATAAGACTGCGTTTTTTCGGATTCAGCACAAAATTCTACATAGGATAAGACTTTCAAACCTTCCCACAGCAAAAAATTCTGATTAAAGCCAGTTATCCTCCTAGGGTAATACCTTTAACCAGTGTAAAAACTCCAATAATTCAATAGATCATTGGATTGTGATGAAATTTTCTTTTCGCAGAGACTACCAATAAAAATAAAATACCGCTTGCTTCAATAAATATTGGCTTTGTAGTTGTAAAGACTGTTTTTACTCAACATATTCGCTTGTATAATGCCACGTTAAACGGACAATGATAAACAATAATTGGTTTGTTTATACTAACAGACGCGTGCAGAGACAAACGATTAAATACATAAAGACACACAAACACGCACACAAACAAACACGCGCTCACACACAAAACACACAAACACACCACATACACACACACCTAACTGTCACACACATATACACAGTCACACACATACACACACAAACACACATAAAACACACAACAAATATACACAATACACCATAAACACACACAAAACACAAACACGGTTCAAAATCTTCTTGATTACATGTATGTACACAGAGACAAACTGAGTCAATAATTCATGTATTTTATTCATGAAAGTGGAAACCTTATTCTTAGTGATGAGGTGGATGTGTTAAGTAACAATAATAAGAGCAAGATTTGTTTATACACGTGCGTCCCAGAAAAAACAGAAACCCTGAAACAAAAGGTTATTGTGCGGAAGCATTGAGGCGTATAATTGCAGAAATAATATTCAAAATAAACTTTGATTTTGTACTCTTTCAATATATATTAAGCAAACTTATTCATACATGCATCTCTGAGTACCGTACTTTAAAATTCAAATGAAAAACCACTTGTTACGCCTTTTTGGGCTTTGACAACTGCGCACCAATGAAAAGAAAGAGATGGACTGCTATCACTGGCTATGGTGCACACAGTGCCAACTAAAAAAGCGTAACAAAATTGTTTTTCACTTTTAAATTTTAAAAGTCATGATACTCAGAGATATTTGCATGAATAAGTTTGCTTAATGTATCATTTGAAAGAACATAAGTCAAAGTTTATTGTGAACTTATTTTTACAATCATACGCCCCACTGATTCCGCACAATAACCTTTGTTTAGGGTTCTGTTTTTTTCTTGGGACGCACTGTTGATAGAGTTACAACATGGACCTCCTATTTTTGGAAACAAATGGCGTTCGTATTCTTTTTTTATTTAGAATACTTAGGTGCTCATCTGATTTGAATACACATTTTAAGTAATAGTGGCCCCAAAATGGCGTCCTAATCACAGGTTGCCATAACTCCTCTTTAAAGGGATTCTACTTTCTTTTAGTTTCATGATTCTACCGTAATAGTAACAGTGATGCCCTCGTTTAAGACATGTGTACATTTTACACCTGACTGCAGTCTGATCATTCTCGCCAAAAGGTACATCCCAAACGTAGCTGGAACCAAGACTAACCGCTCCCGCGTAACCTGATAAACGTTGCCCCAATCGTGAATGACTCGTCTGATAATTGTATAACTTCTCCTTGTTCACTCTAAAAGAAAATTCTTAAAAAGTTCCCGGTATATCACAACAGCGGCACTATTTTCGGTGCACATTAGCACCCTTTAGATGAAGCATGTGTGTATTTAGCACCATAAGGCCTAAAATGGTTATGTTGCCCTCGATCCGGTGGAAAATTTTAAATCTTAATCTTAATCTTTTTAAAAATTTATTTCATTTTGTTTACCACAGCGAAACCAGGATGTAACCAATACACATGTAGGTAGTGTACTGTGCAAGTATATGTAGGACGAAACTGTGCAGGAGTTGAGTTCCCGATATTTTTTATGGGTCTTTTAAATGGGCAAAATGCATACAAAAGTGCTGTTTTAAGTGATTGAATAGGAATTTTGGTAAATTCTTTTGGTAAAATCTGACATTTTCCCCCAAAATAGTGAGTTTGTAGATTTTGGGTCTGCTTAAAAAACATCGCAACCTTGATTTTTGCGCATTTTACGGTCAGTCGCTGGAGGGCAACATAACACATTTTTTTTAGGCCTAATGCCCAGATATGTAGGCTACTTTCAAATGCCTCGTCTACCTCATATTGGTGCTTACAAACACCCCAAAATTGTGCTGCAAAAATATTGTCGTATTGAGACAAAAAAAAAGAAGACTACCCTTTTCTGAGACTGTAGCGGGAGATAAAAATGTTTGATGAATGTAGGACAACTGACTTGGTATCGGCACCTGGACGTAGTTCAAGCTAAAGATCCCTTCCCAAAGAAGTATTATATGACAGAAAATTGAACCTTGTTTTAATAAAGAACCGAAAAATTCCCAATTTATATCAGTTATCATTATAATATAAAATTTGTTTCATATATCAATATTAACACGTGTCTATTTGGATAAACTTATAGGTGTGGGAAGCGTCATTCTGGTTGCATTGAAGCCGTGTCTTTTGTTTCCCCGCGAAGGCACAACTAGCTGAACTCGTGGTTGTTGGGTATATGGACATGATGGATATCCTTGCCAGACATTTTCACTGGCAGAATACCCACCACTTTTCCCGTTAGCCTCAATGGCACGTCTTTGTCGCACAACTCATTTTCCTCTACTTCTTACAGCTGGCTAACTTTCATTTAGTCACTTCACCTTCTACCCATCCGCCATTCTTTACCGTGACGGTGCCACCTTTTGTGGAAACCATAAAGAAACTGGTGCAAATAGATTTTGCTTACACCTGATAGCCACCTTTTATATATACATATATATAAAAAAAGAAATGATAGTCTTTAAACACTCATGACCTCATACATGTTTTATTTGTGCGAACTTAAAAGAAGATATTATATCATGACAAGAATCAAATCGGGTAATTATACACCAACTTGAAATTAATCGGAATTAAAGATTCTATCTTGACCAATTTCACGTTTGAATTTGCTGCTGACGTATCCACAGAAAATATTCGATTTCATTCTGCAGGTCCTACATCGCATTAACCGTAATGTGCCTTCATCCAGAGGCCACAGTGTCACTTTGCTAACCCCATAGTGCTAGCCCCTAGTTTCCCCTGTGCCAGGTTCATTGGGAGACTGTACAAAAGATATGCAGATTTGCGTGTAAACATGACATACCCTCCCTACTCAAAAGTATTGCAACATACACTATAACGCCTGCATTTTGAGTTGAAGGGATCTTTTTGTAATGATGTCCTAATGAAATTTATCATTCAAAAATAACAAATCATTTGAACAGACATCGATGAATATCCTTTTTTCTTTCTTCTCCAAGGTAGAAGATATTATCTAATGCAGGCGCACCCACGGCAGAGGGGCTGGAACATAAAAAATTAACATTTTTGCCTCCCTATAGGGGTGGGGTGTTAATTCACATTAGCATAATAATTCGGTTTCACATTTACGGTAAAACGAGTTTATAGGTTTGGAAAGACCTCCAAAAACAAAACAAAACAAATGATAATATGTTACTCTGACGCGGTCTCAGAAAGAAGACATCACCCTGCGAAGAACAAAACGCCTGCTATCTTCATAAGATAGCAGTAGGGAGGAAACGCTCCATATTTTAGACAAGATCTCTTCAAGCGGCAATTTCTTATTCTTTCTCAATTCTAAAGGCGGTTTGTTATCGTAAACATCTTAAAATTTACTGTCATGATACGTTTTTAGTACATATAATGATGTGGAGAAAAGGCCATCATCTTAATCTAGAAGCCTTATCCATCTTACCACTGTCTTACGAAGATATGAGGTCATTTTCTTCTTCGAGGCGTGTGGTCTTCTTTCTGAGACCGCTTCAGAGGATGGACCGAAAGCGTGATAACAGTACGATGACAAGTCAACGGATGCGCGATAATAATACAATGACAATGCAACTCATGCGTGTTAACATGCACTTGAAAGTTAAACAGTTAACAGATCTATCGATTACTAAATAGGTCTCATTTTCATTTCGGTCGTTTTGTAGGAGTATTTGTAACCCCGCCACGACTTCCACTCCATCCCGACTCCGAATATATCATGAGCGCCCCGAAGATAGAGGGCGTTGAGGTTGGAGAAGAAGCAATGGGCATACCACCAAGCGCCCTTGTACAGGTGTGCACAGTTACGATCAGGCATGCCGTCGTTATCTCTGTCTCGTGTGGTAAAGCCTCTGGTGTTTTCGACATACATAGAATCGCCTAGACATAAGAGAGAATCAGTTTGGTATTGTTGTTGCATTTTACTTTTATATAACACAGGCTGTTTTCACGAGCTTGTTGTCATTAGCACTTTAGCGCACTCTGTTATGAGAAACAAGAAGTTATAAGATCTAAATGCAGTAATAGTTTAGTTGAATCCCATCAAATTACTTTTAAGTTGAATTCCTCACAATATAGAGGACCTTTATTTCCATTTGCAATTACGTCACCAGGTTTGACACAGTTTGAAATAGTTTGTTTAAAGTTATAATAACAAAATGATTGAATGGAAGAGAAGAAAAGAAGGGAATAAGAAGAAGAAGAAAAGAATGAAGAAGAACGAAGAATGAAGTATAGAAGAATGATAAAGAAGTAAGTAAGCATAGGTAAGATAGGAGAAGAAGAAGAAGAGAATTTGTAGTAGAAATTAGAAAAATTGCAGGGTGAATATTCGTATAGAAGTAGCAATAGTAGTAGCAGGAGCAGCAGCACTGGGACCAAGTCTGTAATTTCCATCTTCTTCTCTTTCTTATCAGGCGAGACTAAGAAAATCCAATTTGACCCCCCCCCCCCAATAAATCAATTAGTCTAAAGACGTCCATAAGACAAAAAGAATCTGTTCACCATGTTTACTCCGCCATGACTTATGAGGGCGCCGTACCGACAAAATAGCGACAGGTTGCCTCCCTATAGGTGTAATATAACATTTGACATCTATGAGGGAAAATTCAATAACTGATAAGCTACTAAACTCCGTGCATCTGATTGGCTGAGAGCAAATTTGTCAGTGAAAATTACCATCGAAGCTCTTCATGAAACGTTCCCCTCTTCATTTGTAACATTACCTTAGGACGATATATACGGTCTGGTCTGGATTTGTTTTGGGGGTTTTTTTTTGAGAGAATCGTGGAGAATTTTTTTTTATATGATGCATATTTTCACGAAATAAATAGGCCAATAGGCATCATCAGAAGTGAACACGCATTTGGATTGCAGGGGCCGTTTAAAACGGGTCGTTTAAAAGAGCGATACATAGCTTTATAATTACCTGCACTACCCTTGCAATCGGTAACGCTCAGTCGATATTTTTCAGTTTCATTCCCAACTCGAAAAATGTGGTACTCAGCGAATCTTCTCTCTCCATCAAAGTCTTCCAAGTCGACACGTAATTTATATCTTTTCTGCGAGGAGATGGCATGAATCTTGTCGTTACCAAGCCAATGTTCTGACGTCACATTACCAAATCCAGTTTTGTAGTCAAGCCAATCCAAATAAAAATCTACTGACCCATCTGTACGACGCTGAAACACCTATCGTATTGGGAAAATCAACAAAGCTCATTGCAATATCGTGTTCTTGGTCGTTCTGTGCTCTGATCCCGATCCACTCACCAATTTTTACAAAAATTACAGTTAAAACATTTTAATTGCGGCACCGTCTCTGAAATAGATTAGTACGCAAATTTCGCAGGCGCTCATCGGTCCAAATTGTTGATCCAAACAGGGGCGGCCCCACATGAGGGGAGGGGGGAGCAGAGGGGGCGATCGCCCCTTAAAATTTTCATAAATCGGAAAATCATGGGTTTTCTAATGAAATTTTGTCCATTTTGACATAATCAGCCCTTATTCGTTTTTGCCCTCCTTAAGATTTTTCCCTGGCGCCGCTTTTGAAATTTCACCTAACGCAGACAGAATTTAACTAAGAATTAACTGAGAATTATAGATGAACTTTTATATTGAACATGACTTTGTTTTATTTTATTTATCATACTTTAATTTCTTTGGTTAATTAATCAACCCTAATATATGTTTCCAAGATTGGGTGTTGATTTATACGGACCATTGTTTGGTGATAATGTTACATATGATTTATTGTTTATTTCATGTTTTGATATTTATGTTTATGAAATAAAGATTCACTTGTTATTGGTACTTCAACCAAGCGAGTCCATCTCTCATCTGTTTTCTCTTAGGTACATGTACATGTGACGCGATGAGAGGTGTAACATTTTTATTTTAACACTATGGTTTCCCGTCTTTATCCGTTTGTAGCTTTCATAATTACCTGTCTTTGTATTGTTTTTTTTTAGAGTATATTGTTTTGTTTTATAATTATGCGACACGAGTTTATTTTGACTGATTCGTACAAGTTAATGTAAAACAAAATAGCATTCATTTCCCCATTATTCTGCATTCAAACCGATAGTATCACTCGAGAGGAGAAATCAAAGAATACGACGTAGGCCTAATCAAAATAGAGTATTCTTGGGATCAAATTTTACCGCCTAGCTCTATACCACCCCAGCCCCTTTCGATCTTTCTTCTTATCAATTTTATCCAGCTATAGTGACACATTTTGTCATATCGCCGCATGGTGAAGCCTTTTCTGCTCTAACTTCCTGTTGTTTTTTTTTTTTTTTTTTTGGGGGGGGGTCCTCAGATTTGTGAGAAACAGATTTTTTTGATATATATAAATAAAATACTTAAGGTATACGTACCGTCCAGTTACCACCATTGGTTCTCATATCGCAGAACACGAAGAATGGCTCATTATAACCATCTGGCTGAATTAAATAGCGCCCACTATCGTCAGAATTACAGCCTTGGTCCTTAATCTCCGAACAATCCTTGGGCCAAATGACTATTGAAGCAATACAGTTGTGACGAAAATAGATGGATCAATGCAAAAGTTATAGAAACCAATTTTCCATTGCGGAGGTCCAATTAAAGAAAATAAAATTTTGACATCTGAGATACATAATATTGCCTGAACGGACAAATAAACACGGTTGACTGCAAAACTTTGAAATTTAATTGGCAAGATACAGCATGCACGGATAAACATCACACATCACTTTGTAACATTGCAGTATATGGGGAATCGACAGAGCAAACTGGGTACTCATAGCTATTTACTACTTTAAAACACTTACTGATTATGGTGAAAAGCGGTTTTTTTTTCTTCAAGGCTCCATTTTAGATCAAAATACTTATAGCATGGATTTTTAAGCGTGAACCCTGATAAATTATGCGTTTAACAAAGAGTGTTTTGTTATCAAGACTGGTCCAATAATGCTCTTTATTCGAATACTCACGAAATGGCTAATCTGAGGAGATATCGTGTTTTAGTTGTAGTATAATCGTTTCATCTTACGGCTTACACAGGGCTAATGTTGGAAAATAAAACGCAATGAAATTTTTGACCATTAATTTGAAAATTACAGTAATGTATCCTGTTACAATTTCATTAATTTTTCAATTAAATTTCAGTTAAAATTGAAAAAACAAAATCATATATCTAATCCTAAAGCATATCGTTCTGTGGAGAAAGACCGAAAAACTGGAGCACGTCTTTGTAGAGGTGCTGTGGCGAGATCGGTAAGGCGCGTGCCTGACAATCTAGGAGGTATGAGTTCGAGTCCGCCGGCATTAATGTCTTCAGCAAGACATTTTTAATCTGCTTTGCTGCTCTCCCACCGCAGGAGTATAAATGGGTACCTGAGAGGACTGAGAAAGCCAGTTGGAATGAATTAGCTCCCTGAGCGCCTAACGCGGCAGCCGGCTAGGAATATCCCCAGGGAGTGGAGATGGCGCACAATAATGTGGCAGCTTGATATGGCGTCCAATGATCAGGGGGTAATGTGTGACGTCGTGTGAGCAACGGTCTACAGTGTGGTACAAGAGATAAACCTCACCTTACCTTTACCTTTTTGTCACATAGGTCAATTAATGGTCAAGTGTGCATGAGATTGGAGGAAAAATTTACCATCATTGGGGTGCACTGACCTCATTACAAATTGTGTGATCTTACCTGCCTGACATTGATTTCGGCTATAATTAGTCGAACGTGCACAGTTGTAGCCTACCGTGGTTTGAAGTGGATGAGTGATGTCGTGAGAACAAGGAGCAGAAATGTTGACTGGAAATATCAAGAAATAAAATGAAATACGTGACATATCACCACAAAATATCAAATGATAAATTTTACGATGGAAAAACGATAAAAAAGGAACGCAACGATAAACTACAAAGCTTTATCACTTTCTTACAATAAAGTAGATCTATACATATAAAAAGTATCTGGTAAGTGCAGAAATATTCATATAATATAACAATGTACTACTAATAAATATGTTCTGTTGGTCAAGAGTTCCTGGAATCATAGTAGCCCCCCCCCCCCGGGGGGGGGGCACTGTCATTACAAGGTGTACACCATGCGCGTGGAAAAAAACGAGTAAAAAGGGTTGTTTTTCACGGTTGGACGATGTACTCGCGTACATTGAAAAGGGTATCAAAATCGTCAAAACCAGAGGAAATGGGTATACTTCTAACAGAAGGTTTGTATCTTTTCAGACTTGAATACTTGTTTAGGGTATTCTGAGATCGACAGATAATTACTTGTAGGGTCTACTTTGAAGTCCGTACACGCGCATGGTGTACACCTTGTAATGACAGTGCCCACCACCCCCCCTCCCCCAGTGGCGTATCTAAGGGGGGGGGGGCAGAGAAAAATGGGTTTTTATAGGGTTATAAGTACAACAATTTTCTAAAGCTCGGTAGCTCCGCTCCCTCATATTATTTTGCAAAGACAATCTACCGCTTGGTCGGTTTTTCTTTTGCATTTATAGTCAATAAGTTTAGGCGGGCGGGGAGCAGGGGCATATCGAGCTATTTGCGAAGGGGGGGGTTGACCCAGGGGCGCGTCGATCCATTTTGAGGATGGGGGGGGGGGCAAAAATGTTCGAATTGTGTTAGACAGAAAAAATTGACCTGAGCAACGATCTGATCTCATACTCAGGATGCTTGGCCGCTATCAGGTTGACATCGGGGGCCCTGAGAGAGACTAGATTTGCAGGAGAAATACAGCTGGAAGAAGTTGGAGGTGGCTCCATCTCTTACTCCACAGGGACGCCACAGCAAAAAACAAAAACAAAAACAAAAACAAAAACAAAACAAATCGCATGTATAGAATTTGGTTTGGGTCCGTTGGGGCCACACTCAGAAATGGTCAGATTAAACCACATTTCAGATCAAATTTGATCAAAACCTGTGTCAACCTGATTCGGATTTTGGTTAACTTGACCCGGAACACGGTTGAATTTGACTCTTTTCCGTGTGTTACACCCAACGGACCCCTTTTCTGAGACCTGTGTCGTATTTTTTTAGAACGAGACATCGCTTTGTCTTCCATAACTGGATGCTTCCAATTATAACAAAAGATGAGTATCTTTATGTATTTCATTAGCTCAGAAACAGCTATAAACGTGGATTATTGCATCATCTTTTGTTGTGTGCTAGAAGCCGGTCGGAGCAGCTATGGCCACGTCACGTTCTCGTAACTGAACAGGTATAATTATAGCCCTTATATAGCCCTGAATAGAAACTAGGACACAATTGATCAATTATACTATGCCTGTGACATCTAAGTCTTGGGCCCATGTAAAATGTGTGCTGTCAATCAGTGGCCTAAAGGTTAATGCACTAATGCACCTTGTAAAAATGTCCTCCACATCAGCAACTTTTAACTGTATACTACTTGGGTCACTGCATTGCATTTATTTTGCTTTTGCAAGCATTGGCTTATTGGCTGTTATGACTGGTGTTAGACCTGGACTTAAGAAAGCAATTGTATTGAGAATCGTGACAGAGTGAGCCTGGTCTCTTATTACAAGTAGCAGTAATGTAATGCTCAAAAAATAGTCTTCTCTTCTGTGTTGCATGATAGGATACTCAGAATATCATCTTCACACGGACACCTCTTCCAGCCGGGTATACTCTTTCTTCATGTGCGAACAAGAGGCAGCTGGAGGAGCGGAGTGTTTGGTAATGAACGCTGGTTTCACACTGGAGCATGTAAATGCTGCACGTAGTTAGTTTAGGACTTTCTTTACCCTTGTATCTCCCCTGATTTTGATTGCCTCTTATTCCTCACATGAGTGTTCAGGGCTCCAGATGTTGGAACAAGGAGATGCTGGTATGTATTTTCAGTTGGAGTGTGGTCAATGTTGTCAACTGTCGAGGTTTTAAACACATTTTTTTTTTACACTGGTGGGCAGATAACTCCATCTGAAAAGAGTTTTCTAAGAGTCTATCATACGAGATGCTGATTCCATTCTCACAGAGTATATCAATGAGCTTCCTCTCCCTTGTTTTGGCAAATACAAACAAGCCTTCATACATAGCAAATGAAGTTTCTTGGTTCTTGCCCACGGACTTGGATTTCTGCCTTGTCTTTGCTAAAATCAGTTGTAATGTAGAAACAGGGTCATGGCAAGATCTGACTTGGATACAACATAATGTTGAAGTTGTGACTTGATATCTGCTCCATACCAACGAACTAAAGAGGTGATGGTAGTACAGCATCTTCTAGACATCATTCATCATTGAATATGACATATGTGCCAGGGCTGGCACATCTCCAGCACTCAGTTTGCCAAGCAACTTCCAATCATTGAGTGGCTTGTATATTGATTCTCTTGGTCGCTTTCATTGATTATAGCTTCTATAATTACTCAACGTCATAAAGAATATATATATATATATATATGGTGGAATTTCCAAAGGATTTCAGTAGATTTATCTCCATTGCTTTTCTCACGATACCACGTGCTGTTGACTCACGTGACTGTGGACATCACTGAACGATCTGTCGCACGAGTCATATTACAAGGAACTATAATTCCTCGTGTTCTTCTGCTGATCGAAAGCAAGACAAAGAATAGCACCTGAAGTTCGACCAGAAAAGCTTAGATTGGTTAAAGACGCTGGAGCCAGGAATGCTGATGTTGGAGGAAAGAACATAACAAACATTAGATGTGCTGATGACGCAGAGGCCCATTGAGGTACTGGTTGTGGAAAGTGAGAGAAAAGGGCTAACTATCAACGGCAGAGAGATAATGCATATGACAATGTCAAAGAAGGAAAGTCCTTTACATGTGTGTTGCAAGTAGAAGATCAAATTCAAAGGCAGGTTTCTTCCTTCAGGTACTTGGCGTCAGAATCAGTGAAGATGCTCGGTGGGAAGAACAAGTAGAGAAAATTGTCATCGCAGAATGCGTTTTCACAAAGTTGAGTTAATCAACATTCCAGGGAACGGAATATTAAGCGAGAAAATAAGGATCAGGGTTAAGACCGGTTGTGTAAATTTCGTGGTTATGTACAGATGTGAAACATGAACTATGTTCTCAATTGTTGGAGTTGAAAAGAATAGAGTAATGTGATAGAATTACGAAGAATGGTATTTAGGGGTCATCTACTTAGCAAGGATGGTCTGGACAGCATTACTTGATAGGAAAAATAGAGGGGAAGAGGGGTGGGGAAGAAGAATGAGGTGCAAATAAAGTGCAAAATGGAGCTTAGCGCTTAGAAACGTGCAATTATATGCCTACGGGTTATTTGCTAAACAAAAAATGTCTCATTGTCATTATTATTAGTGTTATCATCATAGTCATCATCTAAAAAGTTACAGATACTTGCCCATGAAGTACATTTTACAGGATGCATAACATTAAATTGGCTGCAGCACGCTTTTCACATAAACAGTAGACCCCACCCCAATCCTTTTGAGAGTTTTTTAAATTAATATTTTAAGAAATATGTCATTAATTTGTTACAGTATACATTGTTGTTGCCATGCATAATTATAAAATTGACGTGCAAATGTAGCTTAATACAGTATGTTCACTTGAAATATGATATTTTACATGGTGCATTAATATGTTGATTGAGGACTAATTAAACTTGTGACAGGGCGCAATTACTGTAAATCTCAACCGGAAATATCTCAGGCATTTGAAATTGAAATCACATTTAGTTTCTTCATTCATAAAACAATTTTACAAAGATTAACAAAATATAAGCAGGGAAATACAATTTTTACATTTGATATTATAATTAATACAAGTGATGAAGAATGAAGGAGGCGTAAACTCATTTACTCCAATGGATAAGTGTGTATTTTAGTGTTCAGGTATTTTCAGTGATTAATGTTTTTGTCCAGAAGAGTTGAATGTATAGCTGATACCCTGGATACCCTATGTTCAAATAAACACCAAGATCATATGATTTGGATGAGTACACGGTTTTCTACAGGAAACTAGGCTCCAAATGCTCATTTTGACAGCCATCTTGGAAAATGGCCGCCATATACGTTTTTGGCCATTTATGGTACAATAAGGCATTGAAAGCTGCAAAAATGAATTCAGCAACCTGTGAAACCTATAAATAGACACCAAGATCGTATAGTTTGGATAAGTACAGGAAAATGGGCTCCAAAAGCTATTTTGGTGGCCATTTTGGAAAGTGAGCGTCATATACGTTTTTGGCCATACATGGGACAATAAGGCTATTGAAAGCTGCAAAAAGGAATCCAGCAACCTGTAAAACATTTGGATAAATACATGTTATTTATTTTTTTTTTACAGGAAAATGAGCTCCGAAAGCTCATTTTGGAAAATGGCCGCCATCTTGGATTTTCAAATAGCACGTCGCGTAGATTTGCTTAGTAGACCCTTATGAACCCCGGTGCCAAATTTGGTGCTTCTACCACAATTTGCACGATTCTTGACAAAATCGCTCTTATCTGCTCTACTAATAAACTATATTACATGATAATTGCCATCAGAATCGTGCTGAATGCCGAAACTGCAAGGGGAAAACACGTCGTTGGGGGTAAATTTTATTTCCTTGTTGATTTTCCCCACAATTTATTCTGTTTTTATTTCCTTTCTTTCATTACCGGAAATCCCCGGTGGAAGTTAATACAAACATGTGTGGATTTTTTTTTCAAGAGGACCGTTTCATCAAAATATTGCCAGTTTAATTCAACATCAACCAACTTAACAATAATTGAAAGCAGACTGCGTATCATGATAAATAATTTCCTTGATAGTTATACTTAACTACCATAATAAATAAATCTATATGACACAAGACTTATAATATGAATTTAATATGCTGCCATAGTCTGCGACCAAACACGGTATAAAAAAAACTGCCATCATAATCAAATAATCAAAGTGCGTTGTTCGGGTTGCATCGTGTACAAACACTCGTTTCATAATTATTCTCTTATATGTACACTTAAAAGTAAACACGAAGTGAGTTTTTTAATTTTTATTTTATTGTATTTATATTTGTCTCTTGTGTGTGTTTGCATTGTCGTTTTTTTTTAATTTCATGCTGTTACGTAAGTGCAAAATTTTTCAGAATATCAATTTATGGTTATCAAAGCTTGGGCAATTTAGGCAGCTCTCGCTATACTGTGCAAAAACGACGTCATGCAATGTACATATCTTTAAAGTGACTACGATTCGTAAATAGTGTTAATGCTAGCCATGTCATCGTCGATCGGACGAATATTTAGAACCTTAGAACCTTTCCTTAAAAGTCTATAACTTGCATTAATATGCATTAATATAGACATAAATTAAACATACATACTGGCACAAATAATATCAGCCCGGAAAATAAAAATGGAAATTCCATAATTTGATTTCAGTGTAGTTTTTCTAATTTTGCATCAGATAATACAAATAAAAAATACTTCTTATCAATATAATCATACTCGTGTCAATTACACTTGTCAATTGTTACAATTGTCACAGCATGAGGAACATGCGTAATAGCCTAACATTTTCATATACATAGGCCTACATTGTTCATTTACAACATTCAATCACAATTTTGAAATTCATCATTAAAATGATATCAACATAAGAAAAGTGCAAGAGCCTAAATCAGAAGTGAACGGTAATACACAGGTCCCATTGAATATAATAAAATGTGTACTAGGATTATAAATCATATGAAGACAAAAAGGAATATGAATAAAAAATGAAACAAGAATATGCATCGCAAAATGATAGACAGTAAAGGAGAAGGCGGTTTAGTTTTATATTTAAACAAAAACGAAGCCCCAAGCCCTTTCGCCCTGACGGTTAAGTTTTTCTTATCTTATAAGTTCATGCAAGCTCATAATTATGATAAGTCTTGTTAGGAAACCTAGGTGGGTTAATATACTAAAGACAGTACAATTTATGGCTTATAATAATATAGGTTTTGCATACGTAACTGGATTATTTTTCTTATTACCAAAAATTGTGATTATTGGTGTTGTGACATAAACATGTGCCACATCATGTCTGTAAAACTGTTCGGATTTGTTAACAAATCGATGAATAATGTGACCGTGGATATGAAAACAATTTCGGCACACCATCAGTTTTAAGCGTTTTGATCATTACAATATCAGCTATAACCAGGAGGCGAATTAAATACATACTCTTGTGTAACGAAAAATGAAAGGAAAATGAGAGGAATAAAATTCGCTTTCCAAAGGTTCGTTATTCGAAGAGTAATTCTCAGGATTCGCCATTCCGACAGTTATTATTCCCTCAGTTGATTATTACGGAGGTTTATTATTACCAGAATTCGGTATTTTGCAGGCATAAATATGTCTTCCCGGCTTTGTAATTAAATGGGTGATTCATCTCGGGATTTCTAATTCCTGCAGTTGTTATTACCTGGTTCAATTTCGACGGTTTATAATTCATAGAGCTCGTTAATCCGAAGATTAATATTCTTCCAGGGTTCGTTATTCGAAGGTTTCGTTATTATTCCTATGACTCGTTATTCGGACGGTTTATAATTCACAACGTTCGTTCAAAGTTTTATTTTAAACGTACGTTATTCCAAAGGTTTATTTTCCCAAACATTCAACATTCAGAAGGTTTATTATCCATGAGATTCATCATTCCGACGGTTACTATGCTCAGAATTGGTAATTCTGATGTTTTCTCCCCAGACTTTTTTTTCATATACCCAGGATTCATTACTCCGACCGTTTTTTCAAGGGTTCGTTATTTCGACGGGCTATCATATTATTTTTACCGTGTTTTATTCGAAGTTTTTTATTTCCAGAGTTCATTATTCCGAAAGTTTATTTTTGTGAAAGTTCAATATTCAGAAGGTTATATTCATAGACTTTGTTATTCCGAAAGATCATCATTCCTAAATTTCGTTAGTATGAATGCTTATTTTTCTCAGGGTTTGTTAATCCTATGAGGTTTGTTATTCTCAAGATTTATTATTATTATTATTATAATTATTATTCACAGTGAGCGTAATTGTCATATCCACAAAGTTAGGCTATGGTCACAAATAGAAAAATTGGCCTGCTCGGCGACCGGGCGGCGAGTTTTTAGCCAATTTCGCCCGGTCACCGAGCGGTAGCCGCCCAGGCACTGCTGGTTTTTGGGGCATCGGTGGGTCGCTGCTGAAGGTTTAACGCGCAGTTAAAATTCTGGCGGCGCCTGCTCGATTTTACTCACAGCCCAAAACACGCCCTGTGTCCAGGCGGTCACCGGGTGCTCGCCGCCCAAAACATGCCCGGTGTCCGGGCGGTCATCGGGCGCTCGCCGCCTGGGCATCGACCTAATCAAGAAATCACCATCGAACGATTTATGTTAAATATGTTACTTCTTGTTGTTGTTGTCGGTTTTAACGGTGCATATCAATCGATGACCGATTATTTACCCCGAATAATCTACTTTTCGTAGCTGCTTAATAAAAAGTATAGTCTAAGTTCTAGCCGTTACTATTTCGCTTTAATTCTCCGAGTTGCAGCCAATACTCGAATATCGCGCCAAGCCGAGTGAGGGCGATAACCCCAGTGACGACGCAATCACTGGGGTAATCGCCCTCACTCGGCTTGGCGCGATATTCGAGTATTGGCTGCAACTCGGAGAATTAATACCGACATAGAAACGACTAGAACAAAGACAAATAAAAAGGCCGCACGACGGTCGCACGCCCGGTCCGCCAGCCCAGTCGCTGTTGGGACAAATAGTCAAGTCCACTGGCGGTGAGTTCAAAATCGGGTCGCGTCTGGACGGCGCGTGCTCGATTAGTCGGCTACCGCCGGCGGCGTACCCACGACCCACTGCTGGCGTGTTTTGGGCGGCGATAAAAATCGTAGGCAGCGCGGCGCGCTGGAATTTTAACTCCGCACTAAAACTTCACGCGACCGAGCCGAATGCCTAAAAAATCCAGCGGCGCGAGTGGCGGCGCCGCTCGGTAAACGCGTCGAAATTGGCTAAAATTCTCGCGCGCGCGCGCCGCCCGAGCAGGCAATTTTGTATTTGTGCGACCGCACACCGATGTCAGCGCCCGTCCACAAGCGTGCTCCCACAAGAACAGACAGCTAAGATTTTTGTACAAAGTTTCTAAAAAAAGTCCACATGTATTTTTTTTTACAGTTTTCCATATAAATAAAAAAGAAGCCAAAAGCACAAGAGAAAACCCAATGGAGCCGAAGGAGAAAAGCTGTATTGTTAATGGCCACAGTGGGGCAACCACATAATAACCAGGTTGCCAGTAAAAAAAATAGTCCCGGCGGAGCCCAGTGGTCCGCCGCCAGTACGCATTTATATCAGCAGGGTCCTACCGATCACCGGCGCGCCACCGGCCGATTTCTTAAAAATCGTGCGATGGCCGGTGGGGGACCGCCAAATCGCCCGATGACCGGTGGGAGACCATCCGATGGCCGATGGGAGACCGCCAAATCGCCTGATGACCGGTAGGAGACCGTCCGGGAATCGGTTATTCATCAGTTGGTTACCGCCCGGTCGCCGCGCGGAGAAGCTCCCTCGATTTTGCCCAGTTTTGGCTTAAATCGATCGGTGACCGACAGGAAATCGACAGGGCGCCGCCCGAGCATCGCTATGGCTTTACAGCAACATGCTCCAAGAATCGCTGGGCGATGCCTAAATTCCAGCGGCGACCGAGCAGGCTATAAATCGGACGGTCGCCGCTTTTATTTGTGACCGTAGCCCTAGTTATACTGAAAGGTTATAATTTACAGAGTTAGGCTGTGGTCACAAATACAAAAAATGGCCTGTTCGGCGGCCGGACGGTGAGTTTTTAGTCAATTTCGCCCGGTCCCCAAGCGGCAGTCGCCAGGCATCGCTGGTTTTTAGGGCATCGGTCGGTCGCCGCTGAAGTTTACCGCACAGTTAAAAGTCTAGCGGCGTCTGCTCGATTTCACTCGTCGTCCAAAACACGCCTACTGCCCAGGCGGGCGTCGCCCGGGCAGCGACCTAATCGAGCGGTCGCCGTTGAACAATTTAGGTCAAAAGTCGAAGCCGCCAAAGCAAAGGCTGCCGAGCGGTCGCCACCCGGTCGCCACCCTGTTGCCGAACGGTTGCCGCTGGAAGATCGGTCGGTCACTGGAAGAATGAATTCAAACTTGGTCGGCATCTGGATGGTGCCTGCTCGGCGCATGCCCGGATATCGCTAAGGCACTCATCAGCGTACTCCACAAGAGACAACAGTTACATTTTGGAACGAAGTTTTTAAAAAGGCCACATGTAATTTTTTACAATTTGCTTGCCCGTTTTGATTTGTTTTCTTTCCCTGTTGATGTTGCTTTACTGTCAGAAAAAACGGTTGTTCGTTCTGTACATCAATAACATATGGTTTGAAGATAAAATTAACTTCGAAATATATATATATAAAAGGAAGTGCAGCTCACCCAATAGCAATATACGTGTAATTGCGACGCAGTAAACCTTAACTGGCATCGGAATAAAATGATGAATCAGTGTAATGATACTCCGTTTAAGACGTGTAAGTGGGTGAAAATAAAAAGTAAATATGAATGCAGAATAACTTTGCTGTTCATCTCTGTATTATCAAGTTAATGATAAATAAGATCAAATGCTTGATCTGTTATTTTTAATGACTCAGAAAAAGATTGACACAACAGAACCCCTGTTGGGTCAATCTTTTTC
>JZLH01S0599571.1:9030-24349 GCA_001188425.1 Eucidaris tribuloides
GAAGTTAGCATTTCACCGTAGGAGAAATAATGGTATACACAGATCTGCCCTTATTTAGTCACACTACTTTGTAACTACTGCTAAACAATAAATAACAACAGAATCAGAGTGACATTTTCTTACACATTTACATATGCATTCTTGTTATACATTTACATTTCAATATAAAAAGGTCATAAGTCCCTGCAATAAAATTCCAGGCATATATACTTCCACACAGTACATTTATGTAGACATATATCTGACCTAAATGAAGACTACAATTTTTGAGAGCTTACCAAATTTAATATAATTTATTATAACAGCTAATAAGTAACAACACTACAACTGTAAATGTGACAAAAATGTTTCCCAACATGCAGCAGATAAATGACTAATATAGGAACATCAAACTAAATCCATATAGAATTGATACATGCATTTCCACTGAAATGAATGTGAATACATCAACTAAGATGGAAAAAAAAATATATACGCAATAATGGAAGTTAAAATTAAAAGAATAAATCAATGGATAAATACAGGATATATAAAAATAGACTAAGAAAGAGATAACAAATTCAAATGAATTACACACAATTAAAGAAAAATATCCTGCTGTACTCTTGCAAAACATTCATATAACTGAACTATTTACAAAGAATTTGGAAAGCTATTATGAATGATAAAAATACCATTCTTTAGTTTCGAAAAACATGTGTAACAAGAAAAAAAACTCTTACACCTTTATTATTTGTTTTGGGGGATTTGTTTGGAATTATGACAATAAATATCTTCCATAAATCGAGAAGTAACAATTGTCACATACTGTGGACATTTCTGTGAATGAAAACAGAAGCACAGAAAATTATTTTGTAAACAATTGAGCAGGAATACACTTACAGTCTTCTATTAGAATGCATTTTGCAAGAGTTTACCGAGTTACACCACGATTGCCAAGTGGAATTAAGTTTTGATTTACAATCCATTTAAAGTTGAATATGTCATTAAACAATTTTGAAGTTTGAAACAGAAAAAGAAATATCTCTTAATTGCATCACTGTTCTCATCTGCACTTTATTTTCTGTCATTTTCATTTATTTTAAACACTAACTTCAGCAACCATCATTTTTATCAACAGTATCATCATCATTATCATCATATTGTTACTGTCATTTTAATGTGAACTTCGCCCCTCTCGTAATAACTGGCCCCTAAATGAGAATGGTCTATTCCAAAATGTAAACATGAGCAGTAACCAGCTGGGCCATTCCATTTGACAATTTAGTGGTGTACAACAAGGCAGTAAAACAAGCAGGATATTACGGAAGACGAAGAGAAATATAAACTGCATAGAGTCACAGGACTTACAGTCACAGGACCTACAGTAGACCGAGTGGTGGTGGTGGAGGAGGTGGGTGCAGAAGTTGGTGGGAGGGTGAACACGGCTCCCAGCTGAAGGCAAAACAGCAATAGTCCTACCTTAGTATTGTATTTAACCCTCTCACTGTCGCACTCGCGAATTCACATGCAAATTCTATGTAAATTTTTCGCAATAATAGATGGGGAGTTAACCCATTTTCTTTGAAAAACACATAGTATACATTTCATTACATTGACTTAAAAATCCCACACAAACTCTATGCAGTTTTGTTACATAAATAGCTGGGGGTAACCAAATTTCTTTGGACAACACATTTTATACATTCTATTGGATTAATTTACATGTTTATATTTTTCAGGTTATTTTATTTATTCATTAATGTACATCTTGATTTGTATTTTCTTTAGAAGTTCATAAGCTTTAGGTAAAAGTTGTTACATTTGTTTCTATACTTTATGATTTTTGATTTGTTATTGCATTGTTTTTAATTGTACACAGTGCCTCTTGGGAGAACAGGTGGTTTTTTTGTTTACTTAAAAGGCAAAAATGTCAATATAAAACTGGAATCAATAATAAATAAATTCTGAAATATTCCTGAAATATACCTAACAGTATGGAATAATGAAGTTCTATTTTGCTGCTATAGCAACAAGGAGCTTTGATGAAAAAGTGCTGCAAGCATAGTGGAATTGTGAAATTTGTGCATCTAAGGCAGTATTTAAATTGCTCCTCATTTGGTACTTATTCTTAACTTTCCTCAATTAAATTATGAAAACAAGCTTCCTTCAAAGTTTACATGTTAAAGTGACATAATAAATACAATGCAATCTAAACCAAAAGTGTATTATATTTTGGCAATGTTTACTTCTATTAGGTCATAAGGACTAATCTAATATTTCTACACATCCCCCTCCAAGAAGAAACAAATAAATACACTAGTCAATGTGGATAGTTTGTATGATATATACCAAATAAAAAAGAATGAACTACTTAGCATGCAATGTGTCTCACTACCAATGCAGATATGAAAATATTTATCTAGATTCCAAAGAAAATAGACACTGTATGGCAACAAAACAAATCATGAAACCTTTTAACACTGTCTAAATTTTCCACAGAATAGAACAAACATGCCACATTATTTCACTAAATGAAAAGTAAATACATGCAAATTTATGTAAACTTGAGAAAGACTATAATCACATTTCTGTCATTTAAAATATTCTTTAATATTTTGTATACAGGGAAACCCCGTTATAGCGAGGTTGTCGGGACCGCCGATTTTACCTCGTTATATCCGGTACCTCGTTGTAAACGTACATATAATGTATCACACAAAATATAACATGTATGGGACTAGGCATTAAATCCGTTTGTTTACTGCTTTTCCTACTTGTTCTGCACTAAAACTATGAACAGAAAGCTGATTATTTTTCATTTATATACTCATCCAAAGTAATAAAGAATACTAGATCTCGAAATAAAGCAGCAACCTCCACGCTCGTAACTTGCGTTGAGTACTGTGTACGGGAGGCAGGCTTTGTGTGTGTGACAGGTGAATGTACAGTACTGGGCAGTAGTGTGAATTGCACTCACACTCACACACACACACACACACACACACACACACACTTGCAAGTCGGGGACTTCATGGATTTTGCATGGCTGCGTGGCAGGTTGAAGTGGCGCGATGCGCTCTGAAACGATGAAGCAATTTTTGCGTTGCCAAAATTTAGAATTTGGTCAGCGCACGATGCGACTTTCATTTCCTCGTTTTAACCGGGGGAATTTCTTATGTTTTTCTTTGTTGATTGGTTGAGGAAAATACCTCGTTATAAGCGAAATCTCGCAATAACCGAGCTCGTTATAAATGGTGCTTCTTTCCATTGAAGAGCATGTAAATGAAAACGGGACCGAGACAATCACCTCGTTAAAAGCGGTACCTCGCTGTATCCGAGCTCGTTATAACGGGGTTTCCCTGTACCACTTTCTTTAAGAATTATTTTGTCCATTATTTGAAAGATATGCAAAATTTAAAATATTTATTGTATTTATCCAATAAAGCAAAAATTGGTGATAACATTTTGTGCAGAAAGCACTTATTCATGTGAAATTTAAATTACAGTATGTATGATTTTAAAATTTTGAATTCAGTTCAAACAGTAGCCTAATAAGTTCCATAGTATACCACAAGTGGATCAAATTTTTCATTAAAAAAAAATGTTGGAAATAGTTTTCTGTTATCTAAAAATGGAGGATTTTTTTCTTCTTACCAAAACTTGTTGCATACCACTCTCCACTTTTATATAGAGTTCTATATCTTGCTCTCGACGAAGTAAGGCAAATGTTCCTATGGCAAGTTGTCGACTACGTTGCAGCATATCGCTCACTGATTCAAAGATGGTGATCTATGTGATGAAAAACAAAAAATAATAATCAGTTCTCAACTCCAGAATTGCAGTTATCTGTTTATTTTGTACTTGTTGATAATTTTACTGCTCCAAAAAACTTTAAAGACATAGCGCAAACCCACAGTCTTGTGTAGGATACCAGAGTTTGGACCACTGTTAGTAATTTCATTCACACATTTTTTTTTTTAGAATTCAATCAAAGCTTGCAATTTTGTAAACCACTTTCCTCTACATGAGTGGGAATGTTGTTGACACTTTCAAAACAAAGAATAATACACAGAAATATCCCTTTTTTTGGGGGGGGGGCATAATTAAGAATTTGGGAGTCTTAGATAACAGAGATCCAAAGAAATGTTAAATGAAATAATAACATATCAGTGGATAAAAATAACTGTACGCACTGTATATATTTCACAAACATATATATGACCATCTTGCTTAAAAATTTCAAATTCATGAGAGTTTACGTCTACAATTTTTATTGTATGTTTATTCACTCTGCACAGGCATATTGACAAATGGTTACTTTTTCCAGTTGCTTATGAATCTAAAAAAATATATAAATAAATAAAACCACTGTGAAGTATTCAGCTCGAACAGTACACAGTATACATATGTTCATAGCAAGTTAGTTTTTTGTCTTATCTGTATTCGACACATAAGACACAGAAAAAAGATATTCAAGAGAAAGGATTTTACAAGCACATCCCTTCCCATCACAAACAGTAAATGATAAATATTTTGTGTAGAAAATCTCGACATAGGTACCCCTTACCAGTACTTAAATAACAATACTACACTAGAAATATCACTGAAGGTGATTAAAACCACCACCTCATCATATATGAGGAAATTTCTCCAATTAATCCCTCTAATATGCTGTTACTATGGCAACCCAATTTCCGACACGTTTAAAAAAATGTCTTACACAATTCATCCCATTACTAATGTGCCTGCCAAATCTCATGAGCATTGGTCAAAAACTACGGAAGAAGTTCAATCTGCAATATTTTCAACAGAATGACCACCTGCCCACCCGCCTGCATGACCATACACCGATTCCTATATACGCCCTTCAAACTTTGTTTGGCAGGGGTATAAATACTGAAAAAAAAGAACCTTCACTTACCCCTGCGCCACCACCACCAGTACTTATTCCTGGCTGCCCAGGCAGTCCCTGGATCCCTTGTTGTCCCGGTGGGCCAGGTGGCCCCTGAGAACCGGGGAACCCCCTTCCTGGTTGTCCTGGTCTTCCTTCTGGGCCCCGCGGCCCCCGGTGACCATCATACCCTGGGTTGCCTTGCTCTCCCTGGGGGCCAGGAGGACCTGGCTCCCCCCTCTCTCCCTTTATGCCATCTCCAGTGCCAGAACCCCCTGGGGTGCCAGGTGGGCCGGGGTAGCCCTGAGGCCCGGGAGGGCCCTGGGGACCCGGAGGACCTGGGGGACAAGCTTGGTCTACCCCACAGTAGCCCGGTTCACCTTGTTCTCCCTTGATGCCTATACCAGGTTCACCCTAGATAAGAGGAAAAAAATAATAGAATATCAATGTTTCTCACATCTCTCAATTGTATGAATTTGTCAATATGTTTGGTCTGCATCATGGACATTCTTTTTTTCAAGCTTACATTTTCTTCATATTCCATTTTCCTAATTGGGTAATGTGCAGAATTTCATCAAACTTGGTATATTTGTTAATGTGGTTGGTAGGTACTCTGGGCATTTGTTGGTTCAGCTTATTTTCTTCACATTCCACTTGCATTTCAATTTTTTATACATGTACCTAATCTGAGGCACAGTTTGATGTTAAAGGGACCGTAAAGTCGCAAGTCGTGGGCGTTTGGACCTAGCCCGACTCGGGTAATATTCGGAAAACGAGCGCGCACGAATTGTGTGCAATTCCCTATGCAGCACGTATTCACCGGAAGAAAGGCGAACTAAGCCCAACTGACCCTCATCGGCAATTCTGTTCGCAGCTCCACGATTGATGTTACGCACCACTGAACTTTACACTACGTAGCATAGAGTTCAGTGTTACGCACTGCCGTGCAATAGGGGCAAGCGTAAGGTAAATAAACGTACATGGATTACGAGCGGCGCGTCCCTTTAAAATGTTGTGTTGCACAGAATTCCATCAAACTTGGTATATTTTCAAAATACAACAGACAGTTACATCAGAACATTATTGAGGTATCACATACTTAGAAAACCTTTGAACATAAAACAAGTGTTCATGTTTTCTGTATTCTCAACATAAATAAACGGACAAAATTGTACAGTAACTGATTTTGTTTTGTTCACGGGACTCGTTTAGGATTTGATGGCTAGAGGTCAAAAGTCACAGGCATACTCACATCTCTCCCTGGTGGACCTGGCTCACCAGGAGGTCCAATGTACACATCCTCATTGATCCACATATCTCCTGGTTCTCCCTGGAGGAACAAAATCAATACAGAGTCAACCCATTAAAATAAAATAGAGTTTTGAATAACATATCTTTTATGTGTGTTACTTTGACTTTCAGCTTTTTGTTTTGTTGTATTTTCTTAATGTCAACAGTTATAAAATATGTCATACTATGCCCAAAACATCACCATGTTTCATTTAACCCGTTGGCTACGGGAACCGGATCTACCCTGTGTTAACTCTATGGGATTTTCAGAATCTTGGAGGCAACGGGTTAATAAAGATGTACATGTACTATTAGGAGTTAATAACATTTTGGGGCGGCATAATAATTTCTCAATGTTTTACTTGCTGCTTTGGAAACTAATGTCCCTAGATCAAATCTAATTTTCCACAACATTGTAGGAAAAGGTTCACGAAAATTGATGTGTACAAACAGTGAAGATTAGAGAAGGAAAGAATTAAACTGAAGTCATAAAAGCACACAAACATGATGGAATGGAAGAAGAGAAAACACAAAATGATGAGGAAGAGGAGGTGAATGCAATAAGCACCACGTCATGATAAAGGCATGCATGATATGGAAGTATTTCAGATTCATTTAAGAAGATAATCAAAAGATGCACCACAGACTATAAAGAGAAGAAGATGATGAAGAAGTGATAGAAAGGGACAAGTCATGATGGGATACACATGAGGCAAGCAGAGAGGGAATTCAAAGGAGGAGGAACAGAAATAAGTGTTAATACATATGAAGAAAGTGGAAGATGCAGATTTTTCAGCAGATGGAGAAAATATATCTACTGATGATGGATGGATACATTCAGAAGTGAACTATAAATAGATGAGAAGACAGACAGGAACCACGTACCTATAATGTGAAGGTGGGGAAAGATATGCATTAACTCTTAACATGCCGAAGTCGCAGATCTGCACCACACAACACACATAAAGTCAATAGAGTTTCAAATTCTCTGGCATGTTAAGAGTTAAAGGTTAGTGACATGATTGGGAACACTTGAAAATGCTCCAGAACCAAATGAGTGGAAATATATACCAACTATACACCAGCTGGAGTGGATCTCCCAGCTGGAATGATTTGTCTCTAGTATGTTTACTTAAGGAGAATCAAGCATGAACATACTCATATTTTATTTTTATCGGGGCACGATAAAAATAGGACCCATAGAGAGCCACACAGCAGGTTTCCCTGCCACAAGAGATATTGACATTAGTAATTTTAGAATGAGTCAACGTTTGACTACAAGATTTTCACAGTAGAATCCTTGCATAGTTTACTTGAGTCTAGAGTAGTTTCAGCCCAAGTTGAGGACTACCCCAATCATGTCATTTACCTTTAAAGGGTAATAATAATAATAATAATAAGGCTATTTATATAGCGCAGCAGGTCCGTCAATGAGACGACTCATGGCAAGATTGGAAGCAGTACCTCAATCTAGGACACAATAATACAAGAATTGAGGATATTGACCAAGGATTCTTCTTTGAAAATTTGGCGATGATGTGTTTATTCCTTGTGAATAAATGACTATTGGAAATCACATTTTTTGCGTAGCTTTCTGTCGGTTTCATTTTTATCATGGTTACACAGTGTAGTTTGATTATATGTAGGCTTGTGTATGAATTCAAGATGAATCCTGACTGTCTGGGTACATACTACAGTCAATGAACGTAAACAAGTATACATATACACATGTTTTCAACTCTGCCATGGAAATTACAGCTCTGTGGACATTGCATGTATTGTGTGGTGCATATTTGTGACTTTGGTACATTAATAGTACAAATTATTTGCTTATTGAGGTATTTTCAACTTCTCCCAATAATGTCATAATTCTTTTAAGAAGTGCTGTAGGAGGAGAGAGATATATACATGCATGATACGAAGATGAAGGAAGGAGGTTTATCTGCAAATGAACAAAACAAAAGTGAAACTATTGTTGAAGGATAGAGGGATAAAAGGCAAGATAAACATATAGAAACAGAAAAAATATAGAATGAAGAATGTGAGATAAAGTTGATGATTACATGATCAATGTAAAGGGGGGGGGGGGAGTCAGTTAAATTATATGGCTGAGCTAAGAAATGTCAAATGACAAATCATGACATCATACCTTCTGTCCAGCAATTCCTGGCACGCCTGGTGGTCCAATTTCACCCTGAAAAAAAATTGATTTAATGATTTTAAACAGAAAATTAAAAAATGGATAATTATCTCCAAGACCATAGTAAGTACTGATTGTAAAATGGCTATCAGTTTGAAATAGTTATGTATACTGACGTTTTGACTATTGTCAAATTGTCTGAAGTACATGAAATACGACTTGAGACTTCTGTTTTAAGAACTGATCTTACATCAAACAAACAATACAACTGGACATTTTTTTTCTCTTTTTTCAATAAACTATTAGACTTTGTTGTGTGTGTGTGTGTGTGTGTGTGTGTGTGTGTGTGTGTGTGTGTGTGTGTGTTTTCCCAATACAGGTGAGTTTAATAAATGTAAAAACCTCATACATTTTGGCTTAGTGTTTTTGCATCCATGGATGAACACATGACTGGTAGATATTTACATCAACTGAAAAGAGACAGACATTTCTTACCGGTCTTCCAGGGTATCCTTCTTCTCCAGTCTCACCTTTCTCTCCTCTGAAGCCCTGCACACCAGGATAACCTGGAAGAAAGGAGGCAAGATTCGTCAAACAAATCACAGGGGATATTACTCCACTTCCCCTTCCCCTCCACCTACCCCTTCCCCTCCACCTACCCCTTCCCTTCCCCTCCCCACCCCCTGCACACCAGGATAACCTGGAAGAAAGGAGGCAAGGTTCATTAAACATATCACAAGGGTGTGCTATCACTTTCTTTTCCTTCCCTTGCCCTCCATCTCCTCCTCCTCTTCCTCCTCCCCTTCCCCTTGTCCTTTCACTTCACCTCCCCTGCACACCCAAATAACCTGGAAGATAGGAGGCAAGGTTTGTCAAGTCACAGGAGTATGATTTAACTCCACTTCCCCTTCCCCCTTCCCCTCCCTCTCCCTCCCCCAGCACACCAGAAAAACCCGGAAGAAAGGAGGCAAGGTTTGTCAAACAAGTCACAGGGGTATGATATTACTCCACTTCCCCTTCCCCCTTCCCCCTCCCTCTCCCACCCTGGCAACACCGTATAACCGGCAAGAAAGGAGGCAAGGTTTGTCAAACAAATCACAGAGGGGGCTGTTTACTACCCTTTCCCTTTCCCTTTCGCCGCTAACCCCTCTTCCCTCCCTTCCCTCCCCTACCCCTGCACACCGGAATAGCCTGGGCGGGATAGAAGAAGGCAAAGTTTGTCAGAACAACATCCAGGGGATATTATCACTTTCCCTATACCCTTCTGTACCCCCTCCCTGTCCTCCCCCTCCTCCACCGCTGTCCACAGGGATAACTGGAGAGAAGGCAAGGTTGCCAACACGTCACAGGGGTACGATATAATCCTTACCTCGTTCCTGCATTCTTCCTTCCCCTCCTTCCCTCCTTGCGGGCACCCGGAATACCCTGGAAGAAGAAGGCAAGATTTGGTAACAAGTACGGGGACTGTTACTCACTTCTTCCCCTCTCCTCTCCCTCTCCCTGCACACCAGGATAACCTGTAAGAAAGGAGGTAAGGCTCATCAAACAAGTAAGGGTGGGAGAAGGGCCTTGTTGAATGCCCAAAACCCATCGACTTCGTGATTTTTGTCGGGTCCAGGAATTTACCAGGTCAGAAAGCCACCCCCCCCCCCTAAATTTCAAAGGTGCCAAAGATTATTGTATGTGTACAAATTAACACTGGGAATATATACGAGGTTCGGTGAACTAGCATCTTATTTTCGCAAAAGGATGTAACCATCAGTCACATTTTCTTTGGCCTTTTGGCTCAAGTAAGCAGCAATAATTATAATTTGAATATGTCTTCATTATGTAGTACTGTACATTCCTGTATTTCATGCACAGATATTTCCAAGACTTAACACCTGCAGACAATTTCATGGGTGGTTAAACTCATTGGCCTTGAAACTACTATACATTAAGTATCAATTAAATCATTTACTACTCAACTGAAGGTTTATTCATGTGTTCTTATTTCAGCATCATTTATATGTTTGTGAAACTTATAAATATTAAAGCAATACAAAAAATACAGCATAGAAGTACTACAGCATACCTTGTGTTCCAGGGAGTCCGTTTGGTCCCATGGGTCCTGGCCGGCCCGCTTCACCCTTCTCTCCCTTTATCCCAGGAGAGAGGGAGGATACATTACAGTTACATGAACCCTGGAAAATGGAAAGAAATGTGTCAATTCAACAAATTTGAAAGCAAAGCAGAGTGAAATTTGTCCACAATAATCATAATTTGTACCATATTTAAATGCAGGCATAGCTGCACAAATTTTACACAAGGAGGTGTACTTTTGTAAAAATAAAAATGATAACTTCTATTTATATAGAAATTGAAGTTGTCAAACATAAGATACAAACTATAATAACAATTTAACAGCTACATTGAATATGCCTTCTCCATCAGATGTGTTTTTAATTTTGACCAGAACAAAGTTATATCAGTGATGCAACAAATTGAGGCCGGGAGAGAATTCCAAAAGCGTGGGGCAGAGCATAAAAAGGACCTATCACCAAAATACTTTGTTTTTGTTTTTTTAACAGTCACAAGGATTTAATTTGTAAAGGATAACAAAGTTCTGAAAGTCAGGTGCAAATTCTGATTACTTTAAAAAATTATTTTGTTCTCTGAATTTTGTCTAATTTTAAGTTTTTTTTAATGCCTGAGAGTATTTAGGGAAAGATGTTTTGAAAAATGGAAAATGTGAATTCCATGTTACTAAATAAATTCAGAAAATCCTATTAAAGTAATTAGATGTCTGTTGTGAAAATAATTCCGTTATGGCACTCTCAAGAAACTTTTAAAAAAGAAAGTATAACTTGGAGTTGATGGAGCATGGGAAAAAGAATATGATTGTAAAGTATTTGGTTATTGTTATTGTTGTTGTGGTTCAGAACACTGTACATGTAGTTAAATTGTCATAGAAAAAAAATACTTTGTGAGTATACAAGTATTTTCAAATACCGGTGCATGACTACAAGAAAAAAAGAGAAGAAAATGAACAGATTTCTTACTTGTGTAGTTACCATGAAATACACTGTATTGATTTACCAAACAAGGGCCAAATCATAATTATGTCTACAGCACTCATGTTGTATTTAATATTAATAAATACAGATATTTAAAATGTGACATATCCATACACGGGATACTCAAAGCACTCACAATTAATGTTTGTGTTGTTCAAAATAGGTTTATCATAAGATGTGTCTTCAGATTATTCTTACAATTGTCAACGTGCCTTCTCATCTGAATTGATTTGGTAAGTTTATTCCACAGACGAGGAGCTGCTAATGGTATGTTTTATCTACCCCCATTTGATTTGATGTGGGGATAACCATGGAAAGGTAATTGTACAAATGGACGCCAGAATGTGATGGTTGTGGATTTTATGGAAAGATGTTATGCACTAAGAGGAAAATAAGTTCAATGTCCAAAAAGTGATCAGAGGAATCTTATAGGTTATTTGCTTATTTGCACTGGCAGGCAGTGTAGACTTTGCAGGAGTGATATGATGTGACAATGTTGTTTTTTTCTTCTTCTTCTTAAATACTACCCAACATTCCGTACAGGAACCAACCGGGCAGGTGTGTGGTGTGCTGATGGTGAAAGCGCGGAGGGAGAAGAACTAATTTTGGTTGCTTTGCTTGTTGTCAAAATGTTTTTGGGCTGCGGATTTGAATTTGTCCTGGATTGACTTTACAGAGTTAGGTAGTTGATTCCATTCAGGTACTGTGCGTGAGATGAAGGAATATTTGTAGCAATAGGTATAAAACTGTCATTTGATGAGGTGAATATAAGGTGCCTACTGACTGGACGCAGGTCTGCCCGCACGGGGACAGCGAGGCGACCAGCAAGCGCTTCATGAAAGTTCATTAACCGGGCCACCTTGCGTCTCTGTTGTAACAGCTCCCAGCCAAGTTTTTGTTTCATTTTGGTAACACTGCATTTCCTGTCATACACCTCCGATACAAAACGTGCTGCCCTGTTTTTTACCGCTTCAATTTTTTGTATTAGTATTTGTGTATGCGGATCCCAAACAGAAGAACAGTAATCTAGGATGGGTCTAACTAAGGTTTTGTACGACAAATCTTTTTATTGCAGGAGAGAGTAGAATGCCTTTGCTATATCACTTACCCCTCCTCCAACAGCCAGGGGATCTGAGTTTCCAGGGGGGCCTGGGGGGCCAGGGGGTCCCTGAGGACCCGTTGGGCCAAGAGCACCTATAGCCCCTGGTTCACCATGCCGACCCTGTATAACATCAAGACAAATATTACTTTAGTTATTACAGTATTAACATCAATCTTTATCTTGAAGAATGCACATAAAATTTCCAAATCCTTCCCTTCACCCTATGCCATACCAAGAAAAAAAGTTGAATGCCTAATTTTTAGCTAAATCTGTTTTGTTTTGTTTTCAAGTACAAAAGTATCAAATCTAATAATGAATCTAACATCCATTATCAAGTCTATTTTGATATCTGTTGGAAGAGGATGCATGCTTTCAGAAGAATAAATGTTTTTTTTATTTCATAATATCTCCATGCATGAATTGAAAAAAACCTTCCTAATTCCAGTGGTTGCAAAGTAACAATATACGCCCTACGATATTCCCATAAACTACAGATTTAAAAAAATACATAAAAGCACAAATGTTAACCCATAACAAGCTAATAATCAAATTAATTCATATGTAAATTCAAACAGCAATTTTCCTTTAAATAAAGGGGCCAAAATGAGTTAAAGTAAGCATGGAAAGAAGAAGCGGGGATGGAACAAAAAAGAACAGAATGGGAGAGAAAGAGAGAGGAACATGAGAGAGATCAGAGCTATTTTGATAAAGGTTTGGAGACTCACCGGTCTTCCAGGGATACCAAACTGTCCCTTGATGCCCTTCTTGCCACGGCGACCCTTCTGACCTGAATCACCTTTGTAGAATAATACCTCTCCTTCTGATGGTGTGTAGGGATCTCCCTGTAAAGAACATACAGCAGACAAGGGTTGATGGAAAGATTGCATCAAGATTACAGGATACATAATAATAGATCTGCACCAGTTGAATTAAATTCACTGAAATTAATATCTTTTTCCAACTACTTGTACTAGGGATTTTGCCCATTTAAACAGCATTTACACAAAAAACCCAGCAATAACCAAAATTATCATTTGAATAAAATATGATGGAATTAATTGACCATGATGCACCACTCTCACAAATGCATTGAATAATGTGCTTACTGATTATTGTGATTCATGTATTTCATGTCGTCGAAATCATGTATTTACAGAACCTGTGCAAATCATGTAACCTGTTACATTATATACACACAATATTCCAAAAGGAAATTGAATCAAACATTAGGCACCATACATGTATTTAAGATGGCTTTATGTTCTGTATCTGTAGGATTTCAAAATCTTGACATAATCTTGGGTTATGAATACATAGGTATGTCATACCTTATCTCCTTTCTCTCCAGTTGCTCCAGCATCACCCTTATATCCCCGGTCACCCTTTTCTCCAAAGGAACCCTTTCAGGAAAGAGGATGGGTAAAACTGTTAGACACTGAATCAAATCAAGACAGTATCTTTATGGGCATCACCATTATAATCATTATCATTATCATTATCATTATCATCATCATCATCACCTCATCATCATCATCATCATCATCATCACCATTACCACCACCACCATTACCATCATCATCATCATCATCATCATCATCACCATTACCACCACCACCATTACCATCACCATGACCATCATCATCACCATCATCATTATCATGACCACTATCATCACCATCACCATCACCATCACCATCACCATCACCATCACCATCACCACCACCATCACCATCACCCACCACCATCACCATCACTATCATCATCACCATAACCATCACCACCACCATCACCATCAACATCACCATCACCACACCATCACCAGTACCATCACCATCACCATCACCATCACCATCACCATCACCATCACCATCACCATCACCATCACCATCACCATCACCACCACCATCACCATCACCCACCACCATCACCATCACTATCATCATCACCATAACCATCACCATCACCATCACCATCAACATCACCATCACCACACCATCACCAGTACCATCAAAACCACGACCATCACCCTCCCCATCACCCTCCCCATCACCCTCACCCTCACCATAACCATCACCACCACCATCACCTCCACCACCACTAACACCATCACCACCACCACCACCACCACCATCACCTCCAATACCAACAAGAATGCTACTTACATTGTATCCCCTTGGTCCTTCATTGCCAGGTGGTCCAAAAGGGCCTGGGGGGCCAGGTTCTCCCCTCTCCCCATCTGCCCCAGGGATACCATCAAACCCAAGATCACCCTATAATGAATAATAAGATGTATGTTAATGTTATTAATGAATTTTATACATAGAATTCAAATCAAACTGGTAATGTCACATGCCAGTCCTACACTATACCTAAATGGGAAGATATGAGCCCTTATCCCTAAAAAGACTGGTGGGGGGGGGGGCCTAAAAGGCCCCCCACCCTCCTGTACATAAACCACAATAACTTTTTTGCGCATAAAGCGTTCGCGCCGCCATTTCATGACTTTTTTCTCTCAAGTTTTGCGCAACTTTTGATACCAAATTTGTATATCCGCATGCCTCGGTTGCGGAGTTACATAACATTTTTGTATCACATGTCACGTAAGAAATTGAAATTTGTATTCATTTGTGTGTAAAGTGTATGGTATTTGAATGAATGTTTAGACATTGTTTTGTAACTACATTTTTGTTTCTTTCTATATAATGTCACATGTGAATCCAAGTAGTGGTTCTTGGATATGAAAATAATGAAAAACATTACATAAAAAATAAAGAAATACATAAGAAATAGTTATTTGCAGAATACTTATTTGCATATTTAGTAATTACTAATTTGCATAAGCATATCTAATATGGCGG
>JZLH01S0599571.1:24779-35274 GCA_001188425.1 Eucidaris tribuloides
GCTGCCACAACTTTTGCTTTCTGGGTGGCATGCTTGAGCGCGGCCGGCTCTCTGGAGAGTCATCAGCTGGAGGCGCGTAATGAGTTAGACGCGGGTGGATGATGCGCGTGAATGATGAATGGTGTACGCACTGGGCCGCCGGTCTATTTACGCCGAGTTTTCAAAATTTAAGAAGAATCTCCGTTTCCTCCAACGATGAAAAAGTGGTGAAATCCCTTGATATTAGTCTCTCCGTCTCACTGAACATCGCGAACAATCCAGAAACAATCTTTGTGTTAAATCTACAAACGGATAATAAAAATCCTTACAGACATCGCTTCCAGTCGGTGAAATTTGACTAAAAAGGCCGGAGCTCTTCAGAAACACGTCTGTCAGAATAACACCAAAATATGAAAAAGGTCAATTTTTTGATAAAAATTTGCATACATGTATTTGCATAATTAATTATGAATATATTTAAAAATACAATGAATATCAGTATTTCGACTATGTTTTGTTTTAGAGGACATGACAAAGGACGTGTGTGCCAAATTTGGTTGCGATTGGACGACCAACAGCCAAGATCTTAGGGGGGCCCAAAAGGCCCCCCCCCCCAGTTTTTCCAGCCTCCAAAATAGCCCTAGTATTTTTAGGGTTAAGACTCTCAAATTGTTGTGTCACTCACGTTTGAAAATGGCCATAGGTTCTTATCATTGCTAGGGTGACAAAACATTGGATGTCAATTTTTTTGTGAAAATGCTTTTTTTTTAATGTAATCTTGCAGCTACAGAGTCATATTTTGTTTTGTCCAAATGTGATATTTCAAATCTCACAAGAAAAGAGCCACTGTCACCAGAGAAAACAATGGCTATCCCATTTGGGATTGTGTTAAAGCAACCATGTTTTGGGGGCTCTCTTGAACATTTTAGTTTTCAGATACGAGGTCATGTCACCCCAGTGACGGTATCATGTTGTTGTTTTTATATCATTCAGTTTCACTTCAATAGCATACAAATAATAAATTCATTCTTACATACATGTACATGAATAAAACACAGCATATATACAAATATATACAATATACATGTATATTAAATGCATTTATTTCATCATTCCATTCTGTAAAGTTCACGAATACATTACCTTCTTTCCTTGTTCTCCTCTTTCTCCCTTTGGTCCTAGAGGGCCTGGCTCGCCCTTCTCTCCAAAACCACTTATTCCTGATCCCATCTCAATTTGCTGAAAAGGAAATAGAAACATCATAAACCAACTAAATATTGTCAACAGAAGACATTCAGCGTGTTTCTTTTGAAGCTAGTTTTCCGGAATGAACCGGCTAATGGAGTAGAAGATCTCAATAGAAACAGACCTTTTCCGCCATTACCCGTCTTTTAGCGGAGAAAGATACAGTAAGACGTCAATAGAAACAGCCGTCAACCAGAATGAACCAGCTAATGGAGTAGAAGAGCCCAATAGAAACAGACCTTCTCCGACATTATCCATCTTTTGCTGGTGAGAAACCGGAAATAAACAAACCATGTGATAGGAATACATGACCCCTGGCTGCAGCGTGCGTGTGTTTGATTGAGCATAGATTTGACCTCGGTCATCCCACAATACCTTGCGGCAACCCAGGTCAACGGACTCAGTCTCATTCATAGAAAAAGGAATCACCATCAATAGCCATTTCACAGACACGAACATTAGTCACTAGCTCAGTCTGTACAGCTATGTTATTAATATTTATTAAGGCCTGTGGATCTACATCATACGCATTGAAATGCACTGGTGAAGGTATTCTTTTCAATGAATTTAACAAAAGCCATTTACGCAGTCCTCCGTTATTTATAGAAAGGTTGCGCCTCACCGAAGTTCCTATTCAGTATTCAAACACCTGCGGATTCACAGAAGCATTGTGACTATATAGGTTGTCAAGCACTCCTAGATTGTGAACGAGGATGTGACGGCGTGATATTCCAGCCACGTAATTTCCTTTTGCACAAAGTGTGAGTCTGAATAAGTTTGTACACTGATAAAACGTACTTGGTCACGACATTAAAAATAACCATCATAATTAATTTTCTCAAAAACGCGCAAATGGTATTAAGATAACAAACCCGATTTTTGTTTAGTAATATTTAATCAATCATCATTAGTGATTTGTAAAATACCACTGATGGGACTACGGAAAATCACGATAAATGGCCTTGCCCTACAGTCCAATACTGGAAAACAAAATGGACATTGTGCAGAAAAAAAATGTTTGGATGCTTAAGAAATATAGAATATCAACAAAATTGTTTCAACCAATATTGAAAATACAGCAAAAGTTATCACAAATAACAGATTAGAAAGAAATCGTCTTTGGTTAATCTTTGAAATTGTATCTTATAGGTAAAAATCATAAATTATACATAATGGCCACCTACTGTGCTGTTACAATTGATAATTTTTCAAGTTCCTTTCACCAAATATCTCACAGAATGTGCCTTTTGGAACACCTTGCAATGATCACAGAATTTAATATTTTAGAAAACAGGAACTTTGGCCCTACACACAAGGGATGATAAAGTTGGTTACGTGTAATTCTTCTTTCTGTGTTATACTTATTAATGGATAACTTCTTCATTTTGTACTAGAATCACGTTCCCTGTTAAACATTTTGAATTCAAGGAAAATCAAGAAAACAAATGATCACAACAGAAGGCATAATTGAGAAATGATTAATGAAGGCATTATATGATATCTTTACGTAAAATATACATGTATATTACATCATAGAGTACTTTTTCATCCCCTACTTGTCTCAGTTCCAGACCATGTGACTTTTTCTTCCTCCAAAGTACACTCACTCTGTTTGTGAGAAAGTAAATCAAGACTCTAGTCTTAGTCAAAGCATTTGACTGAAGAAAGTAGTTTCCTTATCACGATAGGATGGGTTAGTCTTAAAGGCATTGTATAACAATGTTTCCAGTTTAAAAAAATCCGAGCTACATGATTCCCCATGCTACTAGTGTCTTTGATACAGTCTAAAAATGAAGCCCTGAAAAAATTGCAGAGTAAAACAATCATTAAGTGCTTTAAAAAAGTGAAAATCATTGAGAGACCATTCCAGCTTTTCTCCATAGACTGCTGTGTTGCAGAATTTCCTACTGGCCAATATAAAATTAAAGTGCCAATTTGTATCTGCACGTATTGTACTAGTGACAGCATAACTGTCCAAACTTTTGTGTTCTAGGGTGTTTATTTGTCCATTCAAACACTGTCAGATATGTCAGATAGCAAAGTTCGACAATTTTTTAAAGGGGTCTTCCACAATGTTATATAGCGTCTTTAATGTCTGCAAGTGAGACTATCTCATACAGGAACTGAGTCTTCATACACATTTTTCATTCAGAGTTTCCTGAGACACAAGGAGCATTGTATTACAATTTTTTTTCATTACCTCTGCTAATTCCAATATTTCTGGAGGTAGAAAAGCAGGTGTGCCTGGTTCTCCCTTGAGCCCCTGGGTCCCCCTCGGTCCAGGGAAACCCCGCTCCCCTGGGTCACCCTTGATGCTCTCTCCCTGGGGGCCTGGCTGGCCCTGATTGAAGAGAAAGATATGTAATGTCAAGTCAGTACAACATATACATGAGGAGTGCAACATACACATTTTGCATATGAATACATATACACATCCTGCACATATTGTGCCTGTAGTGAATAACTATATGCATACATACTGCAAAGTATATAAAGTACCTATACAAACACATGAATGCAAAAACACACACACATAATGTTATGTATATGCAAGTCATATTCAAATACTTTAAATTACATGTTTGATTGAGGTAAACTTGGAAAACCCAACATGGAATTTATGTATATAAAAAGGTATGACTATATTATTCACAATCATAACTCTCTTATTATTCATTTTACTTAAAGGCACTGTACTGTAAAACAATGTTTGCATTTTAAAAAAAAATGTAAGCTACATCATTCAGCATGCTAGTAGTGTCTTTGATAAGGTCTAAAAATGAAGCCCTGAAAAAATTACAGTTCAAAATTATCACTAAGTGCTTTAAAAGAGTAAAAATCTTTGAGAGACCATTCCAGTTTTCCTCATAGACTGCTGTGTTGCAGATTTGTCTACTGGCAGAGAATAATTCATGTGCCAATTTTCATCTGTACATATTTTACCAGTGACAGCATAACTGTCTGAACTTTTGTGTTCTAGGGTGTTTATTTGTCTATTCAAACACTGTCAGATATGTCAAATAGCAAAATTTGACAGTTTTTTAAATGGGTCTTCCACAATGTTATAAAGTGTCTTTAAAACTGAAGAATAACTGTAGTGAAATTTTTAAAAAGGGTACATTATACACCTGAATATTTATCAAACATATATTACACAAACAGGTAATATGCTTTTGGAAACTGCAAATAACAATGAATAAAAACGATACTGCAACTTTAAACAACATTTCCACCAAAAATTTAACCCAAGTTAATTATGGTTCATTGCTTTTCTTGGCATGAAAAAAAAAACACATTAGCTATAAATCTTTATGGTTACACTATACACTAAGGGTCACTTCTGGATATGATCAGACAGGAATAATTTTTCAATAAATCAATCAATTCCTTACATCAATGCCTGGGGTTCCCTGTTCACCAGGTGGTCCAGCTTCACCCTACAGAAAACAAACAAACAAACAAACAAAAATAGCGATAATACCTACAACATGTAAAATAAGTGAATTGGTAAATTATGCAATGTGTAATACACATCCCCAACACAATGTACATGTTTGAGTGGCTCTAATTTTAAAAGGTCTGGCTTATTAGAGACAAAGAATTTGTCAAGTTTCAAGAGAGATTCCACTTAACTAGCTTCTTATTCATTGCGTAAAATTACATCTGACCCGCCCCCCCCCCCCCCCTTCTAGGGCCAGTGCATGTTAACTCTTAACGTGCCAAGGATTCAACCTCTATGGCCTTTATGTGTATTATTGTCGCAGATCTGCCGACTTCGGCACGTTAAGAGTTAATGAAATTCCAACAGGCTCCTCTCAACTGTTCGCTTGGCGTAATACTTGCTTGATACAATATAGAATTAGAAAGACATTTCACAATAAATTATGCAGTATGTAAAGGTGCAGAGCTGTTCATTAATGCCTCCAGTAATTTCAGCAGCTAAAAAGCTGTAATTTTGCCATCTTTTTAATCAAAACCAGTCATTTTAACATAAATGCAATAGAATTACACAAAATTAATTTGATAAAATCAGTATTTTTCACGCAACCATTGGTATTCTTGGCCACTTTCAGTAGAAATTACTGAAAATCAGTAACCACTTGGCAGCTCTGAAAGTGTCAAAACAAAAGAACCCACATGATCTTTTTTTTTTGACGACAGTGAATTAGTGATTTCATTCTTTCCCATTGAAAACCATAACGAGCTATGACTGGCCAGTACCATGATGAATAACAAACTTTCTGTGTGGAAAGTGAAGCAAAAGAACATGGACTTACCTGAGGTCCAGGTCCACCTATTGCCCCAGACTCTCCCTGTAAAACAAAAGTAGAAATGTTATTGACATGTAACCTGACAATAAGCACTATTTTGTTCACTTTCAATCCCATTATTTTATAACACCATTAAAGGCCAAGCATCTCTTTTGCACACCTAAAAATTAACATTGTGTAAATCCACTGGCATATAGAAGAAAATACCATCAGAGAACCTTTAGCAAAATATAGGAGATAGAAACTCAGTTTCAGTGGAATTACAGTGGCAGTTAGACTCTGATTTGAATTCTTATCGCGCGAGACAAAAATTCCTATCATAAAACGTACACTAAATGGCCGTTGTTTTTCTTTCATATTTTCAAATTCTAGGTAATTACTGATCCCCATATTTCACACGCATGTCCTTCATCAATAGCCTAAGGGCATGAGTTATCTTTCCCTAGTCTGCAGGGATGTGTGCAAATGAGATTCCCTACCTTTAAGATTTGTACATGTACATTTATGCAATTTAATTACCATGGACCACAAAATGTTAATGGAACGTACTCATTAGTGTACTAATTTTTATGTTACATGTATACAGTGGACTCTCATTAAAAAGAACACTGATATACAAAAATCTTGTTATAACGAACAAATTTTTCAGGTCCGAAAGTTGCAATTTCCTTTGTATTTTATTGTTTTTGAAACTATAAAAATTTTAAATATTTAATATTAAAATTTGTTATATTCTAACAAGAGTTTGATATAACAAAGTAATTATCCTGGTCCAAAGCAGTTACCAAGAGTATATACATGTACTGTATTATAAACCCCATGTTGTGAGAGTGGGGGGGGGGGGGATTCTACCTATCCCCCTTCCTATCTCCAAACCTGAATGAGTCAGTACATGTATTTTCAGTACCACCTACATGTATTACCCAAGGGCATAGGCTGGTTTGGGCACGGGGTGGTGCACATCTCGGGGAGGTGGAACTAAAGTGACATGGGGAGGTGCACATCTTAGGGAGGTGGAACTAAAGTTGAATCAGGCGTCGAAAGCAGAAAAAGTGGTGCAAATTTTGTTTTGCTTGCCAGGGTCGGAACTCCTATGGCTCTGGCGGGGGGGGCCACTGGGTGCACCCAGTGCCACCCCCCCCCCCAGCCTACACCCTTGTTAACAATTTTTTTTAATAATTGCTAATTACGTACACATGCTATATATTTTTTTTAATTTGCCCCCCCCCTCCTCACAAGATCTCTAAAACTGAATGATAAGTAAGTATGTGTATTCTTATTACCATATGTTCATACATTTAGTGAATAGTATTCATTAAGTATATTATATGCTAATATTTCAGTTTCTGTGTAATAGCAATAGAGAAATTCACTGTTAATTGCATGCAGTAAGGAACTCATTATGGCAAGTGCTAAAGTTTGATTTTTGCCGGAATGGGGTCTAATCGAAACAAGCCTTTAGGCAAACAGTTACAAAAACATGTTTCTGAATATGGATCTTTCTGTCAAAGGAGGGGAAGCAGCAGTTACCTTTAGTCCTCGGGGACCGGGATGACCCTGCATTCCTTTTTCCCCAGGAACCCCGGGTGTGCCAGGTACTCCTCCCTCCCCGGGGATCCCCGACTCTCCCATCAGGCCAGGTTCCCCAGGGGGGCCAGCGGGGCCCGGTGGGCCTCGCGGTCCGGGTCCACCCAATTTCACCTGTATAGAAAATAGAAATACCACAAATATAAATAAAGAATGAATGCAACATATGTATATGTGTTGTTGATTTCACATTCCTGTATCTAAATTCTATTTCATTTGTTTATTTATTTATTCATTTATTGGAATATTTCAGAGTGTGGAAATTTTTGCTCATTTTGCGCTTGCTGATACTAGCACGAAAATAAAAGCATGTGAATGTTCTTTTTTGGTTTTTGCTTTTCTTGTTAGGTGTTTGGACTTGGTTTGGACAGTGTACTATGTACACATGGCTAGCTGCTGAGGTAGCCTTGTGCCTTGTGTGGTTGCTTACCCCATTTTTTACTGCTCATGAAATTAAAAACATGCAAAATTTCACCAAACTCTGCTAGAGTAAAAATTAATCAAGCGAAAGTATCCACTTTCACATTACGTCTCAGAAGTACTGCATTATTCAAGCAAACCAGAATATACACATGTAGTAGTAGAAAAGAGAACCATACACAATACTACTACTACTCACCGGTGGCATCAGAGTTCCACTGCCATCAGTACCACTCCCCTCTTGGTCCTAAACACAAACAGGAAAAAAACATATAAATTACAGACATCTTTTCTTTTCAGTCACATAAATTGTTAGTTTCCTTCCATTCCAACAGTACCCTCTGTACTCAAAAGTATTGCAATATACGCTCTAACGCATGGATTTTGAGTTGAAGGGGTTTTTCTATAATGATATCCTTATGAAGTTTATTACTGGAAAATAAACAAATTATTTGAAAAGAAATCAATGAATATTCAATCTCCTTTTCTCCAAGGCGGAGAGATTATCAATAGGTAGGCGAAAAATGTTAAATTTTATGTTCCAGCCCCTCTGTCCTGGGTGCGCTTACATTTGATAATCTCTCCGCCGTGGAGAAGAAAGGAGAAGAAGAGTATAGTCATTGTTTCGTTTTCAAATTTGTTTATTTTCAAATAGTATTAACTTTACTAGATTGATTATAGGAAGTCCCCTTCAACTCAAAATGCATGCGTTATAATGTATGTTGCAATACTTTTGAGTAGGGAGGGTACTATAAAATGACAGTAAAATAATGAAACAACTAAAAATGTACTCTGCAGCATCTGAAAACCGACTTACCATCCACTGATATGGGAAGCCAGGGGGAAGGGTAGGCATGGGCCCCGGTGGGCCTGGGGGTCCCTCTGGCCCGGGGGCTCCCCTCGGACCGGGCATCCCTGGTTCACCAGGAATTCCAGCCGCTCCTGGGAATCCAGGAATTCCATTCTCTCCAGCATCTCCCTGCAAAAACACAAAAATACAAAATTCATAATTAGTGATAAAGTTTTCTTTGTAGCTGCTTCCCAGCTATGGAATCCTATGACATCCCCACTACCAATATTCATTATGTCCCTTCACTTAATGTTTTTGAGCATTTCCTCAAACCTCACCTTTTTGTAAATGTCTAATTAGTAATATTAATTTGTTGTCCTCTTAAGAAGGTTAAACATTATTTTATATGAAATTTATAAGTCTATACTTCCGTATGCACTGTAAATTGTAGTCGATATTGTAGTGCTGAGAAAGTATTTGTATAAAGTGCTTACTGAAAGTACATGTATTTTATTATCATTTCTTTAATTTCTATTACTTTTACTTATAAATATATATTTCTTCATTTCATCTTTCATTATTCATTCTTTTCATTAAATTTCAGTATATTCCACTCATATGCATTACATTTGCTGCTATGTCTATCTTATTTCATGAAATTTCTTTTGCTTGCGAGCCTTGCGTGAAACTATACACATATGTGTCACTGATGTATTGTAAGAAGTAAACTGACTTGTACAAGTAAAATGAAGTAAATTTTACATAAAAGGCTCCTTACCTTTGCTCCTGGCTCTCCCTCAATACCAGGCATTCCCGATGCACCCTAGAAATGCAGACACAGAAAACAGAAAGCAATAATTGACTGAGATTGTGACTTTATAATCTTAAATATAATTAACCCTTTGAGTACCACATGTCAGGTAAAAAGTTACATATGTTTATGGAGTTTGTTCCAGCGATACTAAGAGGGTTCTTGGCTTAAAGACACTATATAACACTGTGGAAGACTCCTTTAAAAAATTGTCAAACTTCGCTATCTGACATATCTGACAGTGTTTAAATGGACAAATAAACACCCTAGAACACAAAAGTTTGGACAGTTATGCTGTCACTAGTACAATACATGTATGTGCAGATACAAATTGGCACATTAATTTTATATCGGGCGATAGGAAATTCTGCAACACAGCAGTCTATGGAGAAAAGCTGGAATGGTCTCTCAATGATTTTCACTTTATTAGAGCACTTAATGATTGTTTCACACTGCAATTTTTTCAGGGCTTCATTTTTAGACTGTAATACAGTCACTGTATCAAAGACACTAGTAGCATGGGGAATCATGTAGCTCAGATTTTTTGAACTAGAAACATTGTTATACAATGCCTTTAATGATTATTCTCAGGATGCTTAGATGTTGATTAGGTCTTGGATTGTTATGTACAGCCAATTTTGAGACATGGTTGTGAAAAGTAGTTAACTTTCAAAGCAACTGAAGACCGTTTGTAGTCAACTCAAAATAGTACCTGTGGCAAACATCGAGGATCTATTGGACTAGTCTTACCATGATGAAATGGTACTGTATAGAGCAGTTAGTTAACACATGCGTATGAAGATGATCTGGAAACAACAATTTGAGTTTTAAGGCCAAACATACTTGTTTGTGTTCTTTCTTTCTTTTTTTCTTTCTTCTTCTTCTTCTTCTTCTTCTTCTTCTTCTTCTTCTTCTTCTTCCTCTTCTGCTGTCTTCTGTTCTTCGTCGCTCCCTCGCTCCGTCCTGCCCTCCTCCTTCGCTCGTGATTGCCTGACTGGAATAATCCCTCCTCCTCCTCCACTTCCTCCCTCCTACCTCCTCGCTCCTCCTCCTCGCCTCTCTCCCTCCTTCTGCCTTTCCTTCTCTTCTTCTTCTTCTTCTTCTTCTTCTTCTTCTTGCTTTCTTTCTTTCTTTACTACTTCTTTCCTTCCTCTCTTTCTTCTTCTTCTTTTCTTCGCTTCTTTTCTCTTTCTTTCTTCTTCCTTTCGTATTCATATTCGGCGGGGGGGGGGGGGGGGGGGGTGGGGGCCGAAACCTTATACAAAATCTTTAAATGATAATTTCTCTCATTTTTTTTTCATTTAATTTGTGATTACTCATAGTTACAGATTTTACCAACTCAACAGCCTTTCTCCCTTTGCACCTGGTGTCGCCATCAGCCAGCGCACCAGC
>JZLH01S0599571.1:39370-66177 GCA_001188425.1 Eucidaris tribuloides
ACGATAATTCATTTTTTGCCCTGTTAAAAAAAAAAATTAAATCATTTTGTGACAAATATGGAATCCGTTTAGAATCAAGCTTGAATGAAATACGGTTTTTCAGAAACGGGAAAAAGACATTTGCGAATGCGAAAATCACTGTCTCTATTATTGTTGTTATTAGTCTTGTTTACTTCACACAGAGGATAAACAGGTAGGTCAACAGAGCCACCACGACTAACCTTTGGTTGTTCAATGCGCAATAATAAACAACTTGCTTTCATTAATTAGTTGAACCGAACAACAACTTTCTTATCTGTGCCCGAAGTGAACAAAATGCTCTTAAATGTAATTGTAATTGCTATTAGAGTTAACCTTGTGAAGTGTTTTTTCAGATTCACTCAACGTCGAAATTACACAAAGTTGAAATTGATTTGACAAGTTAACACAGTCCTTAATACTCTTAATTTTAGAGTTTAAATTGGTACTTGCCCATCTCAGCTAAATAGAATTGATTGCAATAAATTTCACTTGGCCCAGGGTAGTGAGTCAAGTGCTATTGTGGAGCTCCTGGGTACAATTCATTTTTATGACGTCAATTGTCTCCAAAGTTAATTCAATGCAATTTAGAAAGAGCATAATTCTACAATTATACTGTACATTCATTTAGATTTGAAAACGTTTTGTATACAATATTTGTTTTATCAGTGTAATTTCTAAGCGAGAGCACACTGTGATAATTTGAAAGACAATGAAAAATATGTATAAGATTGTTCAATTTCTGATCATTATTGGTTGCGTGACACAGTTGTGAATACCAATGATTTAGATCTACGATTACTTGTGCATTGGATTTGCACTTGACGTGTAATATCTCATATTACTTACTGTAAGTAGATTAGTTATAGTATGGAAGGAAGTTTTGGGCGCACTCAAGATTAATTAAACCTGCTCTGGTGAATCTCAATCTGCCGACCTCTTTCGTTTCATTTCGTTTAATATTTAAAAAAATTGTTATGTTTCATGATTCGCAATCACTTGTTTTTTCACCTAGCTTAATTGAGATAAAGTCAGAGTTATCATTCATATTTGTTAAATTGAACATTTCTCAAGTAGAGCTATTCAACCCACACAAAGTAAATAAAACTAAAACAGATTGGCTGTTTAAAATAAACTTTGCCCGCTTTGTTCTAATGGTCTGGTAATTAGCAATCTGAAAAAAATCCTAAATGTTTGCTTATCCATAATGTTGTTATATCAGCAAAATCAGTTTACGTGATTTGAGAATTTTTTTATGGAGAAAAGTTTTTTGGTCATTATATATTTATTCATGTCTAAATTACTCATATTCACGCGGGTGAGTTGCTCAGTGGTAAGTGTCTGCTCTGTCTGGAGTACATGGGTTCGTGCCCCGACCGTGCATACTCAATGAGACCATTTATAAAAACTGTACCTATTGCTGTCGTCCGATACTAGTAGGTGTATGGAGTTAAACACATGGACCGTCCAACACGATCTAACCCCGCCACTGTATTCAACGCGTCTTGGGCAGCCATTTATTGCCTAGGTTACTTGACGACAGAAGATAGCGCCCCTGATGTTGCCACTGTAGAGGGGACAGTTTAACTTTAACATTACCTCATATTAATATTTAAACAAGGGATCTGGTATTGTTGAAATTTTAGGCTGAGAATTATGTGTTGTCATTCATGACTTGCAACTCTCCCTACGAGGGTTCAGCTGGTATTGTGTACGTGGTCTTGCCTGGATCCAATGCCTACCTTTAACATGAATTGATCTGATGGGATCACATAGGTGAAGCAGAGTAACTTGGTCAATTTTTGATGTATTTCAAGATAAGATGAACTCTTAAATCTTCGTAAACAATTGTTTCCATAAACAAATCTGAAACTACGATGATTCTTCATGTACAGTGTCTTCTGAAAAGGTCTAGAACGTGAAACGAGAAAAAAATCTGCAAGTTCAAATACGTCATGTGCTCTGTAAACATGAAATATCATGAAGTGTACCATCCAGTTTCACCACAAAGACTGCTGGTTTGCAGAATTTTTGGTAGCTAACAATAATTCATTTGTCGACTTTCATCGTACACATATCTTTATGAGTGACAGCTAGCTGTCAGAAGTTTGGTTTTCTAGGGTGTTTACTTGTCCATTTCAAATAGCACTGTCAGACAATCAGATGCAAAGTTTCATAGCAATTTTTTAAAATGGGGCTTCCATGGATGTAATATATGTCTTTAACATGCCAGCACAAATACAGTATATGAGTGGTGTATTTTGTGGTGCGTAGTTTCATTGTGGCCACTGGCAAAAGTCGATGCACCTTAGCATGTCATTAGTGCAAGTTTTTCACCCATATAAATACCCTTTCAAGAAGTGCTATATCATAATTATGTAGTATGTTCATATTACGAAAACATTTCCTGTAAATCCAGTTTTGGAGTTTGCTATAAATTTTCCCCTCTCACTTAAAAGGGTTCTCAATACTTAAATACAGAGATGGTTTTGAAACCACCTTTTCCATAATTTCACTTTGGAAAAGCTCCACGTTTCCCCTCGTGTTTAGAAGTGTGAACTCTCAGAATTTGAAACTAGGCTTATTAACCCCGTGATCTCACGTCTTACTAACGATGCCATCTAACTGTTGAAGACTTAGACACGGATACTCTCTCTTGGACAAGTTCTATTGGAATTTGTGTTAACTCTATAATGTGCCATAAGTCCAGATCTGCACATAAATAATACAATAATGCCATAAGCGTTTAAATACTCCAGATGTAAGAGTTAAAACAAAATCCAAGCGTCTTTCAATGGGTAATAAGTTGACTTTCTCTCTGTGCCTTTTCTCAGACATAAATCTATGTTTTATGTTGTGCTTGAGACCAATTTGTAATTTCTTCTTTCATTTTTGTACCATTTTGCCAGGGAGAAAGGTGATCATGTAGCGAGCAGGCAGTTCAGGTTTGTCATACTCTCCTATGCAATCCACTTTGCCGTCGACTAGTACAAGAAGCCCACCTTATAAAAATTAAGTAATTGTTACCATGGATTTGGTACCATTGTAAATTGTGGCCAATTTTTACCATGGTAAAAACCACCAGTAAACCATGATTATACCATGTAAAAACAATGTCTTATTTTTATGAAGGGCAGACTATGTCACTCTCAGAGAGCAATGGATTCGCCGCAGCACAAAAAGTATTGACAGACTTGTCAGTCACAGCGTATTGTTACATCACTATGCGTTTGTCCCATATTTTTGACCAGTATATATTTAGAAAATAAATAATGATCTTTTTGCTGTATATGATGTCTTTTCTTGATCGTCTTGTAATTTCCTTCACTGCGAATTTCACTAAAACTATATCGAATTTTGTTTTTCTCGAGATGCTTGGTAACTCAGTCGTTTCATTTCCGTTGCGTGGAACTGAAAAACCTGAACAATTAATATATAAAGTCAAAGACTTCATAAACATAGTCAGGTTTAATAGATACATGAATGTAATTGATAGCATTGTAATGGTGTGGTTGGGTGGTGGTGGGCGGAACATGGGATACCTAATGATGGGCGAAATAAAAAAAATATGATATTTATTAAAAATCCGCATACAATTGTGTGTGGTGTGTGTGTGTGTGTGTGTTGTGTGTGAGTGCGATGGAGTGTAGTGCGGCTTGCGTGATGCGTGTGCGTGTCGCCGTGTGTGTGTAAATTACGTTGACTTACGCATATTTACAAAGAAAAATCACATGGCAAACCATTATCCTCCATTTCCGTCTGTTCTCTCGCTGTTTTGTTTTTATCTGCCACAGGGTCCAAAGGCAGGGCCTGGACTCAATTGGCCCGCAGGTACCAACGGGGATGTAGGACAAACAGGTCAAAAAGGTCTGTATATTAATTTCCTGTTCAAGGAAATCGTCAGTAGACATGTATGTCAAGCATTTAAAAAAATAACATTACTAAGAAGAGTAAAAATGTTTGGCTCATATTTTGCTTCAGTTTCCTATGATCTTATATGCCTTGGACTTGCCGAAGCTAATGACATTGTCATTTAATATTTTGTGTGAAAAAAGTCACCAAACCATACATGTTTATGTAAGTCACAAAGTTGATTAAAAGAAAGTCTGGGCCCGTAATTGTTTTTTTTTTGTCGATGGAAATATTGTAATGAACTAATGATAATGTGTTCTTCAGATGATTAGAAATCACAACTATCAAAGAGCCTGACCTAGTATGGGTTTTATACATTTTTTATTGTTTTTCTCATCAACAGAAAGAAAATAGACTTTTTAAAAGCAAATATTATTTTTTCGTAGATTTGGACAGGCATAATTAATCTCGTGGTAATTGTCCTCATTTGTGTGCCAAAATATATTTTGGCCGTTCACAATATCTTCATACTGGACATCAGATTTTTTTTGTCAGATAGGTTGGTGGCTCTGCAAATGACATATTAATTCAGTAGGTTTAAGTGTACAATACCCTGAAATGCAAAATTCAATTTGTGTGTAAAGCTAAAAGAAAACATAGCAAATAACTGAATTCACTTGTCTTAGCCGCGTGAAGTAATCCATATTTTGATAAATCAATATGATGTTTACAATAATTCGTCACTTGTGCTCTGTAAGCCACCCAATTTCTGTGCATTGCGCATTCTGGATATACACATCACATTTTTGCTCAACTATCGAAGTTCAGTATCGATACTGATCAAATTACAAAACTGTTGCAATGTGAAATAATTGATTGATAGAACATTATTGACTAGTTAGTCCCAAGTCGTTTGTCGTTTTTAATTATTGCTTGAAATTTACATTCATACCCCAATGAAGAAAATCTGAGTGTCATGATCGCTAATCTTTGCAGGGTATGCCACAACTTATATTGTAGCATAATATCTTGCAGAGGGTATGCCACAAACTGAATTGTACATACATGTCCATGGTGTATTAGCCACAAACAATTACATCCAGGATTATGTGTACTACTTATGATTGGTTGTACATTACAAATATGTATTTATTCATTAACATATTTATCTAAAATTCATTGTTGTGTTTGGAGGAGGAAACCTGTTCTATCTGGCTTCCTGTGACAAAAACACCTTGTAAAAAGAGTACCTGCCATAATTTTGTGCTATGCGACAAAAACTATAAGTTAGGGCTTTAAAATGTGGAAATCACACTTTTACTCTTTGAGCATGAATTATTTACCACATATCGAAATGTCATAACCCATTAAATAAATATGATAACCCCCCACTTCTCTGCCCCCCCCCCTGCTCACTGTAGGGTGAACAGAGGAAGTATAACAGAGGCCACCAGGTCTACTCGGGACGGAAAGAGAAATTAGGACCACAAGGGCGCCGCTGGACCACGCAGGAGAGTGTAGTATTTATTTTTTCATGAGTGACAATCTTAAGTCTTGAAACTATCCTCTTGTTTTCTAGCTTTAATGTTGAATGACATTATGGAAACACTTGAAAATTCTTAAGAACCAAATTGTGGAACATATAACCACAACCATACCAACTGGAGTTGAGTGCCAGCTGAAGGATTCGTCGCAATTGGTTCACTTAGTAAAGAATCAAGCATGAAACATAGCCATGTTTTATATTCTCTTGAGTCCCAGATAATAAATCCCATAAGAAATCTACACAACCAGGACTGCCTGCCACAAGATGTATATGACACGTAGTTATTTTTGCATCGAGTCAGACATTTCTGAAGTCAAGATTTTAATAGTGGATAACGCTTGCATAGTTTATCATCTTGATTCTTAAGATATGTTACCAATCGTGGGATACCCCCAACATGCCTAAAATTTACCTTTAAATGGAATGATTTGCAAGTACATGTACGTTCTCATTTAAGGGGGGAAACACGTGCTCTAAATCAAATACTTGTTTAAAGCTTGGCTTGAAAATTTTCATAGTTGTCATTTCTTTGCCTTGTTTCATTTATTATCAGAAATTACTGGTGAATGGTGAAATTTGTTGTGCTAGCTTTTATGGATTAATTATTAATGAGGACCCAGAGATTAATGCAATATAAATTAATGCCATGTTTCAATTCAAAGTAAACAAATTCGCATAGACAAATCCTTGCTAGCCTGAATATATACTCTAACCAGGGTTATATATTTTCACCTCATTTAATTCTTGAGTGCTATTCTGCATCTCTCAATCATTCACTGCCCGTTTAAATGATGGTAGATTGGCCAGTATATTGGGGTTTTTAAATAAACGATTGTACTACCATGATGTTTTATTATGCACTTCGTTACGCGTAATAACTTAGAATGCGATCGGGATCTTGAATGTAACCTAAGAACCAAGTATGTACTATGAGGTACAATAACTGATTTGATTTTGGGGGGTTCAAAGGTCACAGCGGCTAAAACTTCTGTTTGGCTGCATTACAATGAAAACTTAGGAATGTGGGTCCGATTTTGATGTTACTGGATGAAGTTATTATTTAAAGGCACTATGAACCTAATCCGATTCAACAATTCAAAAGGCTCAAGGTCACGAGCCCCAGTCCTTGGTGTTCTTAACCACGATAACATGAGAACAGCTATCAGATAGTCAATGTAACTTGGTGAATATGTATTATGGGGCACTGCATGATGACTGAATGAGATTTCAGAGTTGAAAGGTCAGTAGTCACGAGGCCCCATTACATGTCTGATTGGGGCTCATTATCCGCTATAACGTAACAGCTGAATTCAGATAATGATATAACTTGGGTCAAGTATTTTTTTGAGTTACGAATGAATGGTTAAGATTTTGAGTTGAAAGAAAGAGTCACAGAACCTTGCATCTCATTTCAGTTATACAGTGGTATTAAAAGACTTTAAATCATATTGAATACATACAATGGAGTGGATGATTCAGTTTCGAATGGACGGGGGTGCGTGGAGGCCTACCCCATTGGCTTCGTCCACCAATCCAAATTGTTGTAGTTACAACATAGATTTACTTAAAGTTCATTAAAAGACTGTTTCACGTCTTATTGATGAGTATCAACATTTTAAATAGTCTTAATGATTCATCTAATATTTATACTTTAAGATGGGGAACAGGTGGAGTATGTTTGTCAGTAATTTACATCAATGATTCGTCAGACACATTTTTTGCATTTAGTTTTACTTTTTAGAGTGAAGTTTGTTAAAGACATTGTTTCACATTGATGGAATTCTTTATTTTAGAAACATATAAACTTTGATGTGCTGATCTCTATGCATATGGCTTGAGTGCTAATGAACAGCTTTGTAATCATCGAAAATATATATCATCTACCTTTCAGGCCTTCGGTATTTAATGGAGGGATCTGGATTGGATTCATGATCGTAAGTATTGTCTCGTGCCTTTGCCTGAAGATGCCTGGGAATATTATACTTGGCAGGGTGCTTTCATTGTTAGTTATGTTAAAGTAAGTTAGGCTAAATATTGTGGAGGTTCAATTAAAACAATTGTCAAAATTTGCCCTATCTGGCTACATAGTAAGTTTTAATGAACAGCGTGTACATCCTTAGAAATAAAAACTTTTGGAATATTATGCTGGCCACTGGGCAAGATTTGAATGAATAAAACAATTAATACTCGGGCGAGTAAAAATAGCTAGATCCACACACAGTGGTCTATGGAGGAAATGGGCAGGTGAATTCAGTCATTAACGATTTTCACATTTTCGAAGCACTAAATAATCCATTTGAAATACAATTTTTAAGGGTCATTTTGTCTCGCCTGCGTAGCGGAGCGAGACATAGGTACCCTATTTGGCGTAGGCGTAGGCGTAGCGACGGCGTCGTCAACAATTGTTTGTAACACACAATACTTTCTATAGCTTCGAGGTGGGACCACAAATTCATACCAGAGGTCCATCTCTTGAAGGCACAGGTCAAGTTCGAATATGAATCGAATTTGAATAAGGTCAAAGGTCAAAGGTCAATGAACTTTCCATGACTGGCACTGTGCTATGTTGTACACACAATAACTTTCTATACCTGTGAGGTAGGATTGCCAAAAATCAACCAAGAGGTCCATCTCTTGAAGGTGCAGGTCAAGTCGAATTGAGTTGAATTTGATTAAGGTCAAAGGTCAAAGGTCAATGAACTTTTCCATGAACTGCACTGTGCTGTTGTGTACACACATTAACTTTCTATGACTGCACTGTGCTATGTGTAACACACAATAACTTCTATACCTTTGAGTAGGCTTGCCAAATTCATACAAGAGGTCCATCTCTTGAAGGTGCAGGTCAAGTTCAAATGTGAGTTGAATTGATAAGGTCAAAGGTCAAAGGTCAATGAACTTTCCATGACTGGCACTGGTGCTGTGTTGTACACACAATAACTTTCTATAGTCGAGGGGATCACAAATTCATACCAGAGGTCCATCTCTTGAAGGTGCAGGTCAAGTTCGAATGTGAGTTGAATTTGATTAAGGTCAAAGGTACAATCGACTTTCGCTGACTCAGCCTGATCTATGTTAGTACACCTAATAACTTTCTATACGCTTTGAACTGTGAACACGCAAATCAGTTTGACATGCAGTCTTTAATATTATCATCATTACTATTGTTATTATTACTGCTCAGCAAAGGAGCTACTACAACAGATCCCATGCTGCTAATCTGTTTAGCTTTCATGAATCATAATAATAGTGACCCAACTAGACTTGCACTTGAACTGGTAACCTACATGTTAGGGCCATCGTCAAATAGAAATTTCTCTTCCGACATGTCATCTCAAATATTTAGCTGACAGACACAGCTGTCGACACAACAATGGTCTGATTAATTGGGACATTCATAATGCAGTTTTACATCACCGTACCTATTCATGTTTAAATACACCTGTATTGTGGCTACATACTACAGGGGATAATCAGCCTGCCAGGGGGCCCCAGTGATGACTGACATTGCTATTGAAAGCAGCAGTGGAATTTTGAACTTTGGGCTTGACCACATCATCAATTTCCGGGGAACCAAGATTCTTATGGTGTAGATTACACTCAGAACAATGGTTCTCAGTTTCTATAACCTTCTGCAAATGTGAGAAAGAAAAAAATACTTGCTTTGAGAAGTGACTGGCTGCAGAGATGACATTGTTACATGTAGGTCCTGATTTATTACGTTGATACCCTGTGTGTTGTCGGTAAGATAAAATCTCCGCCGATATATCGTCTTTCAGTCAAAATACTGTTATCTCGACAAGCTTTCCGACAGAAGGCCTGTCGACAATGCCACTACTACATGTTCTGGGTCAAAGCAGTGGTAGCACTACTCATCCCCACATGGTGAAAGCAATGCCATGGTGATTCAAATTCAAATACCTAACAAATCACCTGTTTACTAGAAACTAGAACTAATATCACCAAAGCTCAAAATAGTTTTGATAAATAGTGAAAAATAAAATATATTGCTATTGCATAATCTATGTTAATCCTCTAACAAGGCAACGCCTGCATATCACAGTCATGAAGAGACTGCATGTCAAAACTATGCTATATGACTTCTGAGGCTGTCAGCAGTTTAGGGGGTGAATTGTGGATCTGACAGTTTACATACGCAATAATGGTAAGTAAAATACAAAATCTGGTTCAGGTATAGAGAGTAGTGAGTTCACTGATAATATACAGTCAACTGTAGAATGAACTCTGTTGAAATGAAGTAAAATGTTAGTGTTAGAAAGTATCAAATTATAAAGTTCATGTCATTAGAGAACAAAGTGGTGTACAACATAGCACAGTGCCAGTCTTGGAAAGTTCATTACCCTTTGACCTTAATCAAATTCAACTCACATTCAAACTTGACCTGCACCTTCAAGAGATGGACCTCTGGTATGAATTTGGTGATTCCATATCAAAGCTATAGAAAGTTATTAGGTGTACAACATAGCACAGTGCCAGTCATGGAAAGTTCATTGACCTTTGACCTTAATCAAATTCAACTCACATTCGAACTTGACCTGCACCTTGAAAAGATGGACCTCTTGTATGAATTTGGCAATCTACTCTCAAGGTATACGAAGTGATTGGTGTAAAATAGCAAGTGCCATGTATGGAAGTTAATGTGTGACCACAGCACGTGCGTCATGAATAAGTTCATTGAACTTTTGACTTTGGACCTTTAATCAATTCAACTGACTTGAACTCTGACCTGGCCTTCAAGAGATGGACCTCTTGTATGAATTTGGCAATCCTACCTCACAGGTATAGAAAGTTATTGTGTGTACAACATAGCACAGTGCCAGTCATGGAAAGTTCATTGACCTTTGACCTTTGACCTTATTCAAATTCGATTCATATTCGAACTTGACCTGTGCCTTCAAGAGATGGACCTCTGGTATGAATTTGGTGATCCCACCTCGAAGCTATAGAAAGTTATTGTGTGTACAACACAATTGTTGACGACGCCGTCGCCTACGCCTACGCCTACGCCAGAAATAGGGATACCTATGTCTCGCTCCGCTACGCAGGCGAGACAAAAATGAAGCCCTTAAAAAATTGTATTTCAAAATGATTATTTAGTGCTTCGAAAAAGTGAAAATCGTAAGTTGACTGAATTCACCTGCCCATTTCCTCCCATAGACCCACTGTGTGTGGATCTAGGCTATTTTTTACTCGCCCCGAGTATTAATTGTTTATTCATTCAAATCTTGCCAGTGGCAGCATAAATTTCCAAAGTTTTGTATTCTAGGATGTACACGTGTTCATTCAAAAACTACTATGTAGCTCAGATAGCAAAGTTTGACAATTTTTTAATTTGAACCTCCACAATATTAGCCTATTACTTTAACATACTAACATATGGAAAAGACAACCCCTGCAATCATAATATTCCCAGCAATCTTCAGGCAAAGGCACGAGACAATACTTACGATCAATGAATCCAATCCAGATCCCTCCAAGATACCAAGGCCCTGAAAGAGATGATATATATTTTCATGATTAAAAGCTGTTCATTAGTCCACTCAAGCTCATATCATAGAGATCAGACATCAAAGTTTCATATTTTCTAAATAAAATTCCTCAATGTGAAACAATGTCTTTAACAAACTTCACTCTAAAAGTAAAACTAAATGCAAAAAATGTGTCTGAGCAATCATTGATGTAATACTGAAAACATACTCCACCATGTTCACCCATCTTAAAGTAAAAATATTAGATGATCATTCAAGACTATTTTAAAAGTTTGATACTCATCAATAAGAGTGAAACAAAGTCTTTAATGAACTTAAGTAAATCTATGTTGTAACTACAACAATTTGGTTGTGCGCAGCCAATGGGGTAGGCCTCCGCACCCCCCGTCCAATTCCAAAACTGAAATGCATCACTCATGTATGTATTCAATATGATTTAAAGTCTTTTAAAATACCACTGTAGTGAACTGAAATGAGATGCAAGGTTCTGTGACCTTTAACTTTCAACTCCAAAATCTAACCATTTCATCGTAACCTCAAAAAACATACTTGACCCAAGTTATATCATTATCTGATCAGCTGTTACGTTATAGCAGTAATGAGCCCCAATCAGACATGTATGGGGCCTCGTGACCTATGACCTTTCAACTCTGAAATCTCATCAGTTCATCATGCAGTGCCCCATAATACATACTTCACCCAAGTTACATTACTATCTGATAAGCTGTTCTCATGTTATCGTGGTTAAGACACCAAGTGTGGGGCCTCGTGACCTTTGACCTTTTAATTGTGAAATCGGATTAGTTCATTGGTGCCTTATAATACATACTTCATCCAAGTAACATCAAAATCGGACCCACCATTCCTAAGTTTTCATTGTAATGAGCCCAAATCAGACATGTTTTAGGCCCTGTGACCTTTGACCCCCAAAATCAAATCAGTTCATTGGTACCTCATAGTACATACTTGGTCCTAGTTACATCAAAATCCGATCAGCCATTCTAAAGTTATTACGGTAACGGAGGCATAATAAAAAGCATGGTAGTACAATCGTTTATTTAAAACCCACAATATACTGGCCAATCTACCATCTTAACGGGCAGTGACATGATTGAGAGATGTCAGAATAGCATCAAGAATTAAATGAGTTGAAACATATATACCCTGGTTAGAGTATATATTCAGGCTGAAGGATTTGTCTTGAATTTGTTTACTTGAATTGAAACATGCATTAATTTACTATTGCATTACTCTCTGGTCCTCATAATAATTAATCCCATAGAAAGCTACACAACAAATTTCACCATCACAGTATTTTCTGATAATAACTGAACAAGGCAAAGAAATGTACAACTATGAAATTTTCACAGCCCAAGCTTTAAACAGTACTTGATTTTGAGAGCACTGTGTCCTTAAATGAGAACTACATGTACTTGCAATCATTCCATTTTAAGGTAAATTTAGCATGATTGGGGGTAATCCACAATTTGGGCTAACACTATTCTAGAATCAAGTAAACTATGCAAGGTTTCCACTATTAAAATCTTGCCTTCAAATGTTGACTCATTCAAAAATAACTACTGTCAATATCCCTTGTGGCAGGCAAGTCTGTTGTGTAGATTTCTATGGGATTTATTTATCTTGGGCCTCAAGAGAAATAAAACACTGGCATGTTCATGCTTGATTCTACTTAAGTGAACCAATTGCAGACGAATCCTTCCAGCTGGGCGATCAACTCCAGCTGGATTATGGTTGGTATATGTTCCAACTCATTTGGTTCTTAAGGAATTTTCAAGTGTTTCCAATCATGTCATTAACATTAAAGTAGAAAACAAGAGGATAGTTCAAGACTAAATTGTCACTCATGAAAAAATAAATACTCACATCTCCTGGTGGTCCAGGGGGCCCTTGTGGTCCTAATTCTCCTTTCCTTCCCGGTAGACCTGGTGCTCCTTGTATACCTTCACCTGGTTCACCCTACAGTGAAGGAGGGGGGGGGGGCAAGAGTGGGGGGGATTATCATTTTATTAATTGGGTTATGACATTTCCAGATATGTGGTAAAGTATTCATTGCTCAAAGAGTAAAATAGTGTGTATTTCCCATTTTAAAGCCTAACTATAGTTTTTGTCGATCAGACAAAATTTGCAGTACTCTTTTACAAAGGATGTTTTTGTCATGCCAGACACCAGATAGCAACAGGTTTCCTTCTCCAAACAAACAATGAATTTAGATAAATATGTAATGAATAAATACATATTTTGTAATGTACAACCAATTTCAAAGTGTACCAATACCCTGGATAATTTGTTTGCTATACACATGGACATGTATGTACAATATATTTGTGGCATACCCTCTGCAAAGTATTATGTACAATATATTTGTGGCATACCCTCTGCAAAGTATTAGCACTCATGATCACTCAGATTTTTCTTCATTGGGGTATGAATGTAAATTTCAAGCAATAATTAAAAACACAAACGACTTGGACTAAACTAGTCAATCAACTGATTCTATCAATCAATTGATTTCACATGCAACGTTTGTATTGATCAGTATCGATACTGAACTTCGATAGTTGAGCAAAAATGTATGTGTATATCCAGAATGCGCATGCACAGAAATTGGTGCTTACAGAGCACAAGTGACGAAATATTGTACACATCATGACTTGATTTATCAAAATATGGATTACTTCACGGGCTAAGACAAGTGAATTTCAGTTATTTGTAATGTTTTCTAGTTGTACACAAATTGAATTTTCAGGGTATTGGTACACTTTAAACCTACTGAAAATTAATATGTCATTTTGCAGAGCCACCAACCTATGCTGACAAAAAAAAATCTGATGCCCAGTATAAGATATTTTGAAGGCCAAAAATATATTTTGGCACACAAATGGGCAAATTACACGAATTAAGTATGCCTGTCAAATCTACGAAAAAATATATCTTGCATTTTAAAAAGTCCTATTTTCTTTCTGTTGATGATGAAAAAACATAAAAACATGTCATAAAACCATACTAGTCAGCAGCTCTGATATTGTGATTTTCTAATCATCTGAGAACACATATATCATTAGTTCATTACATATATTTCCCATGGCAAAAACATTAGCGGGGCCCCAGACCTTTCTTTAATCAACTTTGTGACATACATACAACAATGTATGGGTTATGGTGACTTTTTCACACAAAATATAAATGCAATTCATAGCTTCGGCAAGTCCAAGGCAATATAAATCATAGGAAAACTGAAGCCAAAATATGAGCCAAACATTTTTACTCTTCTAGTAATGTTATTTTTTTAATGCTTGACATACATGTCTACTGCATTTCTTGAACAGGAAATTAATATACTGACCTTTGACCCTGTTTGTCCTACATCCCCTTTGGTACCTGGCGGCCCAATTGGTCCAGGCCCTCCTTTGAGACCCTGTGGCAGATAAAAACAAAACAGGAGCAGAAGACGGAAAATGTGAGGATAATTGTTTGCCAATGTGATTTTCTTTGTACAAATGCGTAACTTCAACGTAATTACACACACACACGCGCACACGCACACGCACACGCACACGCACTCACACTCACACTCACTCACACACACACACACACACACACACACACACACACACAACTTGTATGCGATTTTTAATAATTCCATTATTTGTTTATTTCCCCATCATAAGTATCCCCATGTCCCCCCCCCCCACCCCAACCCACCATTACAATGCATCAATACATTCATGTACTCTATTAACCTGACTATGTTATGAAGTCTTTGACTTTATCTATTTAACTTGTTCAGTTTTTCAGTTCCACGCAACTGAAATAAACCGACTGAGTTACCAGCATCTCAGGAAAACAAAATTCAGATAGTTTTCTAGTGAAATTCCAGTGAAGGAAATACAAACATCATAAAGACATTATACAGCAAAAAGATACATTATTTATTTTCTAAATATATACTGGTCAAAAATATGGGACAAAGGCATTAGGTGATGTAACAATAGCGTTTGACTGAAAAGTCTGTCATATTTTTAGTGCTGCTGCAGAATCCCATTGTCTCTGAGAGTGACATGTATTGCCCTTATAAAAATTAACCATTGTTTTAACATGGTATAATCATGGTTTACTGTGGTTTTACCATGGTAAAATTGGCCCAATTTACAATGGTACCAAAATACCATGGTAAAACAATTATTAATTTTTTATAAGGGTGGGCTTCTGTACTAGCTCGACGGCCCAAAGGGATTGACATAGGAAGTATTGACAAACCTGAACTCCTTGCTCGCCTTGATCACCCTTTTCTCCCTGAAAATGGACAAAAATGGAAAGAAGAAATTACAAAATTGGTCTCAGCACAACAATAAAACATAGATTTATGTCTGGAAAAGGCACAGAGAGAAAGTCAACTTATTAACCCATTGAAGACGCTTTGATTTTGTTTTAACTCTTAACATGCTGGAGTATTTAAACCTGTATGGCCTTTATGTATTATTTAGTGCAGATCTGCGACTTTGGCACATTAAGAGTTAACACACATTTCCAATAGAACTTGCAAAGAGATATCCCGTGTCTAGTCTTCAACAGGTTAAGATGGCATCGTTTAGTTAAGACGTGAGATACGGGGTATAAGCCCTAGTTTCAAATCATGAGAAGTTCACACTTCTAAACACAGGGGGAAAGCTGAGCTTTTCCAAAAGTGAATTTATGGAAAAGGTGGTTTCAAAACATCTTATTTTAAGATTATTGAGAACCCTTTTAGTGAGAGGGAAAATGTATAGCAAACTCCAAAACTGAATTTACAGGAAATGTTTTTGTAATATGACATACTACTATATTATGATATAGCACTTCTTGAAAGGGTATTTGTGGTGAAAAACTGCACTAATGACATGCTAAGAGTTAATCACTTTTGCAGTGCCAACAATGAAATTAAGCACCACAAAATACACACACTGTCCATAGAGCTGTAATTTGTCTGGCATGTTAAAGACAATATATAACATCATGGAAGCCCCATTTAAAAAATTGCTATGAAACTTTGCTATCTGACTTGTCTGACAGTGTTTGAATGGACAAGTAAACACCCTAGAAAACCAAACTTCTGACAGCTAAGCTGTCACTCATAAAATATGTACAGATGAAAATCGGCACATGAATTATTGTTAGCTGACAAAAATTCTGCAAAACAGCAGTCTATTGGTGAAAACTGGAATGGTCACTCAATGATTTTCATCGTTTACAAGCACATGACGATTTTGAACTGCATTTTTTTTCAGGGTTTCAGTTCTAGACCTTATCAGAGACACTGGTAGCATGAAGAATCATGTAGTTCAGATTTGTTTAACTGGAAACAATTGTTATACGAAGACTTTAAGAGTTCATCTTATCTTGTAAATAAATCAAAAATTGCCAAGTTACCTTTTCACCTTGTGATCCCATCAGATCAATCATGTTAAAGGTAGGCATTGGACCAGGCAGACCAGGTACACCAATACCAGCTGAACCCTGTAGGGAGAAGTTGCAAGATATGAATGACAACACATAAGCTTCAGCCTAAAATTTCACGACAATACCCGATCCCATTGTTTAAATAGTAATATGAGTAAGTTAAAGTTAAACCTGTCCCCCTCCTACAGTGGAACATCGGGGGCGCCTATCTCTGTGTCAGTAACCCTAGGCAATATGGCTGCCCAAGACAGTTTGACTACAGTGGGGGGTTAGTCGTTTGGACGTCCCATGTGTTTAACTCCCTACACCATCTAGATATCGGAGCGCCAGGCAATAGGTACCATTTTTATAATGGTCTTTGGTATGACCCGGTCGGGGCACGAACCCATGTCCTCCCAGACCAGAAGCAGACACTCTACCACTGAGCCAACTCACCCGGTGAATATGAGTAAATTTAGAATGAATACATATATATGACCAACTTCTCATAATTCTCCAAATCACGTAAACCTGATTTTTGCTGATATCAACAATTGATAACAACATTCTGGATTTTTTTCAGACTTGCTAATTACCAGACCATCTAAGAACAAAAGCGGCAGAATTGATTTAAAACAGCCAATCTGTTTCTAGTTTTATTTACTTTTGTGAGGTTGAACTAGCTCTACTTTGAGAAATGTTTAATTTCAACAAATATGAATGAAACTCTGACTTTATCCTACAATTTAAGCTAAGGTGAAAACAAAGTGATTGCGACATCATGAATATAACAATTTTTAAATATTAAACAAATTGAAAACGAACGAGTCGGCAGATGAGATCTCACCAGAGCAGGTTAATTATCTGAGTGCGCCCCAAAACATTCTTCCATACATAACTACATATACAGTAAGTAATATGAAGACTATTACACGTCAGTGACAAATCCATGCCACAAGTAAAATACGTAGAAATATAAAACTCACTGGTATTTCACACAACTTGTCACGCAACCATAAATGATCAGGAAATGAACAAATGAACACATTTAACATGTAAGTGGTTCAATCAAACATGAAATTACACTTCCTTTGACTGATTTCATTGTGGCTTGATATGAAGCCAAATCCAAAATACCAAGGAAAACAAAATAATTCATCTGAAAGGAAAATATTTAGCAGGACTGGAGGTTATCTTGAGTTGAATGTTTAGTTGGGTCCACGCACAAATGAGCTTCAAGAACCCAGTAGTTATTAATTACGTTTTTTGATACGTAGTTCAGAATAGACTTCAGAGATTGGTACTGGAAGCATGGAGGTCTCTTTTCTACCTTTGTGCTAGACGGGAAAGTCAATGGGAAGAGAATCTGAGGTAGACCAAAAACTTTGTGCATGGACTATATGCATATAAAGGAATGGAGACAACTGAGTTATATGCAGACTGTATCTAAATGGCCCGATATCACAAAAGGTGGCAGTCCATGGTAGTCAACCTGCTTGGAGCAGATAGCACATAAAGAAGAAAGCAGTAGTTTACACCATAAGTCAGAGGACCAAAACCACACATAAATGTGATGTTTCCATTTGTTTAGAGTTAGGTCTCGAGACTGAGACCAAGACCAAGACGAAGACCACACATAAATGCAAGTTTCCATTTATTTAGCACTACATTTATGTGTCGAGAAGGAGGCCTAGACCATGACCAAGGACATCAGGTCCTGAGACCAGTCCAACTTTCAGCACCAATGACAAAATACCCTCCTCACCTTTTGGCCTTCTGGTCCAGGATCTCCAACCTCACCCTTTTCACCTTTGATGCCCGGGTCGCCGGGTACACCAGCCGCACCCGGTAACCCCTCCACTCCTTCTGGTCCTACAGGTCCTGCATCGCCAATATCCCCTGAAAATTATCACAATAAAATAGTTGACGGTTGAAACATTCAAGAATCACGGAATCAGCAGGGCTTGACAAACCTGGGTGCCCGAGTGCCCAGGGCACCTGAAAATCGCAGTTGGGCACTCAAAAAAGAAAAAGATAATCATACAGTGCTTTTTGTTTTGTTTTTTGCAATGATCGATTGACAAAACAACTTGCATCGAGATCAGGCATTTGGATTTTCCTGTCGGGCACTTGAATCTAACCTTAGGCACAATAAAATGTTTTTTTTCGAGGCCTGAATCAGTGACTTTTTTTTAAGATACTGGGATCCATTCACAGCTGTCCAAACACAAGTGAATTAACTAAGAAGTATATATATCTTTCATTAAAAACCAAGAATTTATGAAGTTATAATTTTGGCAAATTCATCCTGTCTGTAAAGTATTGAAAAGAAGATAATTATTTATCATACCAAATTTGTTCATCTCATCATTATATCAGCACATCATTTCATATATCATCATCATTTTTTTTGTGTGATTTATAACATAAAATTAGGGATGGAGTCGAGGCCGGCCTCAAAGCCAAATTTTGCCGGCCTTGGCCTTGGTCTCGGACCAAGTTACATGTACAAAGTCTATCAAGGGAACAATATTTTTCCAGTGGCCTCGTGACGGTCGGCCAGGACTCCATCCCTGATAACTAGAAAACGTCAATGACGTATCGCCATGTAGCCGGCATCTCCTCGCACACCATCATGATATCCGAAATTTACATTGGACAATTTTAAACTGGTCAAAAAGTAAATTTGATGTCCCGGAATTTTGACAACATTTTGGATTTTATTTGTGATTTGAATTGCATAAATTTAGCTATAATTAATGAATTCGAAATTGGGGTTACTATAGTTTTGAAGGCCCCGACCTAGCCCTTCATCATATAAAAAAAATCAGAATGAAAATGTCAAGAAATGAAAGGAGAAGCAATTTCTGTTTATTTTGAATAAATCTGCATATAATTACCATAATTTAATTAATGGAGCAAACAGTTAAAAATTCTGGTAGAAGTTTAGTAACCAAGCTTATTTCTACCAGATAAAGACAAGAACTAATCAAATTGTGAGACAATGAATGGAAGCATATTTGTAGTGATTTATTTGTGATTTTGAATAAATTGCTGAATATTGCATAATTGATTAATTTTAAATTTGCAAAATTTGAAATTTCAAAATTTTGTGTAGTAAGTCTGAAAGCCCGCCACCATAGCCCTATGAGATCAAACAAAACAGAATGCAAAATCGCGTCAAAATGTGGAGAAGAAAGCAATTTTTGTTATTTGGAAAAAATTGCAATAAATTTACCATAATTAATTAATGGAGTATAATTTCAAAATTCTGTGTAGAAGTTTAATGTGCATAACTCAGCCCTACCAAATAAAGCAATCACAATCAAAATCGGTTGAGAAATGAAGGAGAAGCAGCATTTTTTGTGATTTTGAATAAATTTGCATAAATTAACATATATAATGAATTTCACGATTCTGTGTAGAAGTTTTAAATCCCCCACCTAGCCCTATCATATGAAACAATCAGAATCAAAATCGGTTGAGAAATGACGAAGAAGAAACATTTTCAAAACTGTGGACGGACAGACGGACGCCACGCCATTTTTAGCTCATCGGGCCCTTCGGGCCGGATGAGCTAAAAATAAATATCAGGACACTAGAGTTGATACGAATTCAAAGTAAGGCTGTGTTTTATGTCTCTTATCTTCCACAGACCAAATATTGATATGTTTGTATAAACTGTTTAGACTTGTACTCCAGTTTCAGTCACATGGCTGGCAAAAATGGGTTCCTTGAATTCTGTGTTTTGAAAATGCAGAATCCCGATATGAAACTTGGGTCTCATTTGCATATCGCTCAAATTAGTCGACTGTTGATTGGTTGGGATGAACAAACCCATAATGGGTATGACCATAATAGAAATATACTATCAAACTTGCATCAACATTACATAACTCAATACTGCTATTAATATATTATAATATATTATATTATAATATACAGCCGACTCTTGTTACAACAAAGTCCTTCGGACCAGCAGTTTTCTTTCGTTGTATCGAGAGTTTGTTATAACCAAACAGTGGAAGTATATATATAGGCCTATAGATAATGATTTCGGGTCCTGAATTTTTACTTTGTTGTAACAGGAATTTTGTTTTTGTCCATTATAACGGGAGTGCACCGTATACACTATTCATTGATTCATTTACCATTTTGTGTTTTGTTTGGCAGAAGGAGATTTTGCACATAACCTTCAAAGTTAAAAACTAAATTCACACATTTCTTTTATATCCTACAAATATTTCATAATAAATACTGCATTTTTTAAGGGTAAGAATGCTACTTTGAATTACATGGTATCTAGTTATTTGAATAGTGTCTGTACCTGAAAACCAATAGCACATGAATGATTAGGCCTACATTATATCATGATAATGCATTTTTTAAATCTAAATCTACTCTTTAGGTTGTTAAGACAGCTGAAAATTAAATAAATTAATAGTTTAGAAGCTTTAGTTGACTACAGACAAACACCACAATAGAATCAAAGAATGATATTACAAAACACAAATATAAAACATAACCCAGATGATGCATTAGTGAAAACATGGCATGAATAAACCAAAACTAAAGATGTAATTGATTTGATGTAATCAATAAACAATGTATAGCCAATAAGCCAAGCAGATTTTGTGAACATGAAATGTAAAACACATACTGTATAATGGAAATATGATGTGAGGGCCCACTATTATATTCTTAATTGGTTATACAATGTAATACAGTGTAACTAAACCACAAATAATAGAAAGAATTAAATTAACTAGGATAGCAAGCAGAGAGATGTTCAAATTCTCCCCAAATCTGCACTTCAATTCCTTTAATTTCTCAAGCTTAAACAGTAACATGAGGCTTTTCATGTAAAAAAAATGGTTATTGATGAAGTACATGTATGATTTCTCCTCCAAACTCTAAACCAGAATATACATGCTCCATAGCCTTTTCACACAGACAGATAACTGTACAATATTTAGATGAAAGTTCTGGGGAAAATGAGAAACTCCAGTAACTCTTCTTTTAATTAAAATTTTTGACTCTTCTTTTTTTTCATCACACTTTTCCAACTCCAGAACTTAAAATTGCTCAAACCTCAGCTTAATGTATCAACATATCTTTAAACATCAATACACATGTACAAGCCATTCATATAGGAATGTAAGATCAACTGCAGCTCTACTGCAAGCTTTCCAAAAGGACAAACATGGTAATAACATAACTGGAATTTGCTAACGAGTCTTTTCATAGGAAAAAAAAACCTGAATCAAAACTAAGGGCAGACTGGAATTTTAATTGAAAGTACTTTTTGAAAGGCAACAGAAATTTAAAGCTCAGTGACATGCTTGGGAGAAATAAAAAATGCCTCTAGAACCAAATTGGTTGAAAGATGAACCAAATGTACATCAGCTGGAGTGAATCTCCTGGCTAGAAGGATTTGTCTTCAGCTTGTTTACATAAGGAGAATCAAGTATGAACAGGCCAGCAGTTTAATTTTATCGGGGCACGATATATTTAATCCCCATAGAAGGCTACACTACAAATTTGTCTGTTACAAGGCATACTGATGGACATTATTCTAAAATTGACATTATTTTAAAATGAGTCAACTTCTGACTACAAAATTTTCACAGTAGAATCCCTGCATAGATTACTTGATTCTAGAATAGTTTTTACCCCAAGTTGTGGACTACCCCTATCATGTCATTTACCTTTAAGTCTGGACATAGAAAGAAAAGGCAAGAATGTATGTGTACATATTGGGTAGTTACAAATTGTATTGTTAGTCATTGTTTCCACTTTATTATAAGGTATGGTTGGCTACAAATATTGAGAAAAAACGTTAAAGGAAAATAACATGCATATGAACAGTGGGAGTAGCTAAGGGGGTGGAATTGGTTCCTTGTCCTGCATTTGCTTTTTTTTGTAATAAAACATTCATTTTGGTCTTCCATTAGAATAATATTCTGATTTCAGATATCCTGACAGCAAAAGAGAACACAGTGACCACCTAACTTGATGAATAGCATAGCAAGTTAGCAACTTTGAACGAACTTCATTGGCATTTCAAATATTCCCTCCAGTTTACCCTGTAAGTGATCAATTTCTCCCAATCAAAAAGTCATTTCTGTTTGGTAACAACCTCACTGTAGTATGAAACCAAAATCCTCTTTGAACATGCCTCGGTCAGATTATTGAATAAATTTACACCAAATTGAATCAAAGGAGATGAAACACTTTCATACATGGCAAAATTTCTTTTCTGATGATGTCATAGTCCCTTTCTGGTGTTGGAACAGATGTTTTGCAACCATATGGTCCAAGTCTGAGATATATTTTGCTAGCGATCTGTAAAATGGGAATCACATGGTGGTTTTCTTGCACATGGGACATGAAACAGATATGAAAGTGAAATGAAATGATAACACATGACAGAATGGAGGAATTATTGATCAAATTGGATATATTATTTTCTCGGTTAACTCACCTTTAGGCCCTCGGGGGCCTATGGGCCCTTCGGGTCCCTGTGGTCCGGTTTGACCTAAAAAGTGTTAGCACACGTTAGGGTGGCACAAGAATAACGACACAGAAAAATAAGCAACAAGTGGCTACTGCAGCTGGTATCCTGTAGTAGGACGTGTGAGTCTGTGTGAATTTGTGTCAGTTTGTCTGTTTGTACATGTATGTTGATGACAATCTATGTTGGTATGTCTGTATGTTTCTGTGATTATGCTTGTAAGTTTCTATGTTTGTCAATTATGTGCCTACATGAATGTGATTTGGTGTATGTTTGTATGTTGGAGACATATTCTATCTTCATGTTGGTATGTGGCTGTTAATACCTGTATGTTTGTGTGTCTTTTTGCTTGTCTGTTTATCTGTTTGCATGTTGGTGGCAGAATTTTTTGTTCATTTCTGCATGTATATGTGTTTGTCAACATGTACCATGTGTTTCTACACGTATGTCTGTGTAAATGTTGGTAAATATGGTGGCTTATATGTTTGTCCATGCATCTTGAGTTTTGTGAATGTCTGTATGTTGGTAAAATCATGTGTTTATGTCTGTATGCATCAGTGTTCATCTATGTCTGTCCTTTGTTTTTTTGTGTACCCAAATCTAGGTGATTATTTACTTATTGTTTCGTGTTGGTATGTGTTGGTGTCTGTGAATATTTACCTTGCTGAAGTGTCTATGTTTTTGTCTCTTTAGTCTATTGATATGTTTCTATGTGATTCTACAGTTTTATGTTTATGTCTGTGTACGATTGTGCGTGTGTGTGTGTGTGTGTGCAAGTAGTAATGCATGTCTATTTTTACAGTACAAGTGCGTCTGTCCGTCATAATGCGGTCCACTACAATTAGTTTTCAAAACAATACACATTTTTTTTTGAGGGGATAGGTTAGCATTCATTGACACTAAAATCAAAAGTTAATTCATCAACTTTTTAAATCAATCATGTTAAACGTGCAACACCTTCCCAAGTCACATTATATGAAGAGTTTGGATCCAAATTGAAACTTTTCAGTTATAACAATAAATCATTTTCATGTTGTACACACTACTAAAAGAGTACATTTGTAACACATGTACATGTACTAAAACGTGCTTCTGCAAATTTAGAGTGCCTGTAAATTTCTCTATATACAGACAAAATAATGAAATGTGTACTTTTATTTCCTGTGACTCACAATTCTGATACAAATTCTGCTACTTTTTTGTCATTTAACTCTTCATACTTTGCTTTACAAAAGAGCTACAGGTGTATTTGCAAATCTTGACATTGATAATCTTGACACTACCGCAAAACTAATCAAGATATTATGTTTTTTATATTTGTTAGGACAACACAGAAAGTTACATTATTCTAACAAGTGGGGAAATGCTCAGCCTGAATAAAAGGTACAGTGTACTGTTTGTACAGAAACGTAGACATAAGCCTACATTTAATATTAGTGTTATGTATTGTTCATTACAATTTAAAAAAATATATATTTTTGTCCTTGTGGAGTGTTAAATCATTCAAAGCTTTTACAGTTATATTTTCCAGGAAAGCAATTAAGGTTAAAATATTTGTTATAGCCAATTGTTGTTAATCTATCACTACAAAGTTTTGAACAAACAAAAGTTAATTTTGTTCACTTTTAAATTTTTCTGACTTTTAAGATAAATTGCACCCCAAATTAAGAAGCAAAATAAAGAAACAACACAGAAAACTTACTCTTTAATGTACACTCACGCTCATAATCATGGAATATTCTGTTGATACTTAAGTTCTTTCTCCTATATCGTCCGAAATTTTCAAGACAAGTGATTATTTCACGAAAATGCAGTATGTGAAGAAATGTTTGGATTTCATGAGATGACTATTGAAACTAAAAACCAAAATACATTTGATTGCAATAACAATTATATATTTATTTTTAAAAAAGTCCACAAAAAATCATGAAAAAGTATTAAATTAGAGTAATTAAAAAAACACAAAAAAACTGACAAAGTTTGATCTAATGTCACTTATCATTAAATTAACATCAGAATTGTCTGTTACAAGTCTAATAACGCGCGTAACCACCACGTGACTCAATCACGGCCGCCACAACTCTGAATACTGCCATTTATATACCGGTAGGTTTTAGCGTCAAGTCGGATGCTACAAAATGCTCACCATTCCTGAAATACTTAGATTATAATTGTTTCTCTTGGGTTGAGCAAAATATTTCTCCCAGATGTACCGTTCACAGAAAAATGGCAATTTATAAAATGTCTCTAAAATATTCCATAATTATGAGCACGAGTGTATAAACTACAAGACAACTTACCATACTGGCCACGAGGCCCTGATACACCTGGGATACCCGGAATCCCAGGCTGGCCCGGAATGCCTGGTTCTCCCTTCTGCCCCATGGTACCCTTCTCTCCTGGCGGGCCCTGCACCACAATGGGGGCCGCTGTCGGCTGGGCTACCGTAGGTTCTGGGTCTGGGGTGCTGGTGGCTACCTGTTCTAGAGGTGGGGGTATAGATGCCGGGAGCTGGGAGAGAGAGAATATGGCAGAAATGATGAGATGTTACTCACAATATGATACAAAAACACTGAAATATTGTTTTGAAAAATCAAAGGTGAAGAAAGAAAAAATATATTAATATATTCTCCTGCTCCTTCTCTTCCTTTTTCTCTTCCTCCTTCTCCTGCTCCTTCTCCTGCTCCTGCTCCTCCTGCTCCTGCTCCTCCTCCTGCTCCTCCTCCTCCTTCTTCTTCTTCTCCACCTTCTTCCTCTCCTCTTCTTCCTCCTTTTCCTTCTTCTGCTTCTTCACAAACATTAAACGTACAACATTATAATATATATGCCCTTCCCACTCCCTAACACCACCTCCCTGAAATATGAACCTCCACCCCTAACGACCACCTCCCTTGGAAATATTGCCCCTTCCCACCGCTAACACCACCTCCCTTGGATATATGCCCCACTTTCCACCCCTAACACACACCTCTCCTTGGATATATGCCCTTCCCACTCCCTAACACCACCTCCCGGATATCATGCACCTTTCCACCCCTAACACCACCTCCCTGATATATGCCCCATCCCATCCCAACATCCACCTACCTGGAATATCCCCTTCCCACCAATCCCAACACCTACTCCCATTGGAAAATATGCCACGCTTCACCCTCTAATGCCACCTCTCCTTGGATATATCCTTCCCACCACTAACACACCTCCATTGGAAAATATTGCCCCTTTCCCACCCCTAACACCACTCCGCTTGGAATATATGCGCCCTTCCCACCCGCCCTAACACCACTTCCCGTGGATCTATGCCGCTTCTCACCCCTAATACAGCCACCTCCAATTGAAAATATGCCCGCTTTCCACCCAACAGCCACCTCCTCTTGGATATCATGCCCCTTTCCCACCCCTAACACCTACCTCCCTTGGATAAGTCCCCATTCCACGACCCCTAACATCCACCCCTTGGATATATCCCCTTCCACCACTAACACCACCGTCCCTTGAAAAAAACTTCCCTTGTTATGCCACTGGCAGGAGGTGCATACCTACAAGTGTTCATGTTCCATTCCATTCAATAGTCAGATCATATAATATAATACTAATAACAGAGTAACATGGCTGTCATGTATATCTAGTTCTCTGTGTGACGGTACATGACACAAGATTTGTACAGGTCAGTGGAAAGAGGTATGCCACAGCTGTTCCATAAGGAATGTATGTAGAACAGGATTGGAGAACATGGCACATTTGGAGCCCATGACATGTGATCGGAGCAAAACATACCGGTATGTGGCTCCTCAGCGATGCAATTTGTCCGAAAACCCCACAAATTTCTTTGGCCAAATCCTGTAGCTGCTTTTGCTCAAGTTTTACTGGTGGTCCGGTCGAAAGCCCTCCTTATAGAGGAATTCTTGTTTGTCTACAGAACACTCAATGA
>JZLH01S0599575.1:16993-27202 GCA_001188425.1 Eucidaris tribuloides
AGAGGAGATAATTCACAGACAGACTGCCTTCATCAATAACCTAAGGGCATGGGTTATCTTTTCCTGGTCTGGCGGGATGTGTAAATGAGATCCACTGCCTTTAAATAGGCAGTAACCATTAAATTTTAACATAGCAATACTAAAACAAAACATAACACATTTACACGCAATGTATGCAAAGCGCGCCGAAGATTCACATTTTGTCTTACTTTTACCCCCCCCCCCTCCGAAAATGAATCTACTGTATGTTTTGGATTCTATTAATTAATCCTATTAGACACGATTTAATATGTATCCAGCTGTTAATTAGATACAATATTTAACATTATGGAGGTTCAATGAAAAAAAAGATGTTAGACGTATACATGCCAATGTTTAAATGGACAAATAAACAATACAAAACTTTGGAAAGCTATCTGCCACTGGCAGATAATGTATGAGTACAATCACATATAAATTTATGGATGCAGGCAACTCTTAATTTAACAAAAATAGCAGTGCATGGGGGACGTGGACATGATAAACCTGGTACTCGTAGATTTTTCACTCTTTTAAAGCGCTCGTTTTTAAAGTAATCTTTAACAGTTCAAGGCTTCATTTTTTACTTATCTTCTTAATTTCTGCATACAAGCAATACATAGTTTGCAAGGCATCACAGGAAAGGTCAAACCCGGGTCATATTACACGGTGCAGTAAAAGCATCATAGAAGCCTGTATGCAGAAATGAATTAATGAGTTATGAAATTCAAAAGTTTTTTTTCTCCAAAAGTATGCATCTTTTTGAAACGAAATTTATTAAAACTTATTCATTTACTCCAAATTACATGTATGTATGTCTAAAGATTCTCACTCCGTTGCTGTCACATTTACTACATGGTATTATTTTGATTTGTGTGCCAATGTAGCAAATAAAAAAAACTGTTTTTATTCATACTTCCTGGAAAAAATATATTCATAACTTGCTGGAAATAATTCAAACTCTAATTATTGCAATTCAGCCATTATTTCACAAATTTGTATAATTATAATAAGTTCATTACATTCAACATTTCAATAAATGAATGTTTCAATGAGAGAGACGAAGAATAGGAAGACACAAAGTAATCCGTTAAAGAATATCGTAATTATTCACAGTTAATAAAACTCCAATCAGCCCAACAGTCGGTTAAATATCAATATTATTTAACAATGAAAAATAACGTAAGTAGGAAATAATGACCCCACCAAGTATTACTGAACAACAGTAAGAAGTGTTTCAACATTATTTATTATTTACAGGTATAACCGTTACACGTATCTTGTTAATGAACATTAAAATTTCAGAATGAATAATTTATGACACAAACGGAGTGAGTTGTGATGAAGTGCGGATAGTTAATATTCGATATCACGTGATGAATTCGTAGTGTGACGTCATCAGTAGAGAACATCTTGAACAGGCAAGACTGATGATGGTAGTTCCGCACTGTTCTCATCCACAGGGTTCTGTTAATAGAAGATAGTAAGCAAATGATCAACGTTGGTGAAAGTGATGGGATAAACTATCACTTTCGAAGCGATCTGGATGTAGCTACTTTTCCGAAGCGAAGCTGAGTAAAGATAGAGTATATATATTCAGATCGCCGAGGAAGTGATAGTTTGTCCCCTCGCCTGAAACCAAATGGTGATTCTTTTGCTTTATATTCCACATCAGACATTATTTAACTGTAGAGTCTATACGAGCAAAATGATATCTACCTTTCTACGAAAAAGAAAAGTAATATTAAATTCCTTACATAGTACGATCTTGGTAAGCAACTTTGGAAAGACAGAAAGTAAACTTGTAATTGCTGCGTCACCGACCGAGCGACTGATTGGAAATTGATAGTCCGAAATCATAAGGTACACAGCACTTTCATTTCGGGGGTATACTCAGAAATATTTATAACGCGTTGTAACGCATGACGGAAGAGATCAGCGAAACACGAAAGTACTATCACCATGATCTGTTTTCTTCTTGCTCGACTAATGGGCAAAACTATGCCTTATCACGTGATTAACCTTTGACCAATCCTAAAGCAATGTTCTTATTGTGTGGAATATAAAGGGGATTAACAGGTGCATGGACTGTAAAACACTGTAGTGTCAGATTTAACACAGAGTGTGTTACAAATTAAATGGTGTTAATTCTAATCATGTTAAATATGACAAAGCCTACCTCCAAATCACGATTATACGTATTATCACAGAGTGTATTTGAAAATAAATTGTAGCCTCCAGCTAAAGTCTAGTATCTGTATTCATTTACTCGAAAACAGAACCGTTAACCCAAATAGAAAAGGATTATTACAAGGTGTTACCAAACAACAAACAACTCAAAATCAACTGCACTAGTAATAAAAAAAGTAAAAGAAAATGGTAATTATAATAATCAACGCAATATAAAAAATAAAAATATGGTGTTAAGATGACTCATAAGTTTTACTTCACATCAAAATTTGCGAAAATTACGCGTAAAAAGTGTTAAAAACAACACCACAGAATTTAGATGATACCGAATATCTAACACTAGAAAAGTGTTAATTCAAAACTTGTACTAACACCGAGGTGTTTATCAGAACACAAAAGTTATACTGTGATTGAGACGAAGATGAAGACGAAGAGGATGATGAAAATGAGAAAAGGAGCAGGGACCAAGTACAGAGTTGAGGAGGAAGAATTTAAAAGAACTGTATGACTGGTAGTGATAACATATTTATTCTCCAGTTTTATTTCAAAGAATAAAGTAAAAGACAATGGACAAATGCAATTCAGACTCAGACATGTACAAAATGAATATAAACATGAAGAGCAAGGAAGTTTAGATTAATATTACAAGAGATAAACTTTTCATCTCACTACAAAAAACAAACGTTACCCGAGACATATCCAAATCATTAATATCGAGTTGATTTATAAGGTTAGATTTAGAAAGAGAAGAAAGCCATAGGTACATCACCATGGACCTAGCAGGTCCATGATGGCGCAAATGTTCTCTTAACCAAACAAAGATGTGATGCAATACCATTTATTAGACGACTGTAACCCAATAATTGACCTACACGTTCTCAAATTCAAATCGGCCGTCAACTAACACCCCTGAAAAAAGGTGTAGATCAGACAACTGACAATTTTAGAGGTAACGTTTATGTATTGAGATGGAAAAGTTTATTTCTTAAAATGATTACCATGAGTTTCTAATCACTCTCACCAAGAAGAATTATAAGAATTATTATAAAGATGCAGTGGAAGACACAGGACGAGAGGTTGGTGGAGGAGGAGGCGAAGGAGGAGGAGGATGCAGAGCTGGCGATGGATGATGATTCGATTTACTCGATGATGCTGGAGATGGAGGCTGATTTATGAATGGTTCATGAACTTGTTAGATGATATATGATGAATGGAGACATTTATTGCATTAAATTACATAATTCAAGTTTAGTGGGAAGAGACACTACCACATTGTTCATGTTTTATTACTTTATCATTTTGTTTTTCACTGAAGTACTTTCCATGAAATTTTAGTTTTAATTCAGGCCTTTGGAAAAAATGTGAACAATGTTGAAAAAATAATTTAAAAAGAAAACCACTTTCACTTTTCAAATCTATTTTCATTTATCTTCGATAAAATTTCGAATGAATGCAAGTTTCATGAAGTTTCAATTAAATAAATGTTATTTTTTTCATAAATTTTGAAATAAATGACGAAGTGGTTTTGAAATCATCTGTCAGATGGGTTGATGACCGTTGTGTTCTTAATAATCATCAGTATTCAAGTCGAATTATGGCTGACGTCATATAGGTACTGGATTGTCACTCCAGAATATTAGATTAATTTATGATAGATCAATTCAATTACATGACAAAACAAAAGTTTATTATTTAAGATAGGTGCGAACAAATGTTATTTTGTGCACTAATGTGTGAACTGAAATGTCGAAATAAATAATCACATTTAATTTCAGACCATGATAAGTTTAAATGATAATGCGATGGTAATATCATTATTATAGCACATAAACAAATGAATGAGTAATGATACGTGCATGTGTGAAAAGATGTATAAGATTTTAGTGGTGAAGTGGTGAATGGTAACAGACCAACAGTAAGGACTCACAACATGTACGAAGTACTTAGAGGTCGACAGTCGTTTCAGAAGAAAATTGTTCACCACGCAGCGCCTGATTCCCGAAATGCCTTAATTATTTATCACACAGGGTTAAGACATTCGGAGGGGGGGGGGGTGCAGGACTCCAGGATACCAAAGGAGGAAGAAGCAAATTACAACGCAACCACATTTTCATTGAATGCTAAACCACTAATACTGAATTACTGCAACAAAATATGTTGGTTTTTTTTTCAAATGACACACGTATGTCTAATGGCCAACGTAATTTTTTAGAAATGACCCGAATGTCTTTAAACTCCTGGATATCAAACACTACTTTTACAAATTATGTTCAATAAATCGCCCTGATATTTTTTGTCATTGAAACAACGCAGAATTTTGAGTAGGAAGCTTAAAACATCAGACAAATTTACATCCAAATGGCTGACGATATCGACTTTAAGCCGTTACGGTATGTACCATAATTCCAATCAATGTTACGCAATTCTCGTAATTTAAAAAAAATTGAGATTGAAATGGATTTGCGCTGCATCAACGGACTTGTCTGAGTGGACTATCCATGAGTTGGTCTCTTCTTCCCTTTTTCTTTCCTCACCCTTCCATTTTCGTCTCGCCATCTCCTCTCTTTGTGTCTTTGTTTTCATCTTTGGATGTTTTATCAATATGACGAAAAGTGCTCGGAATTTGATGAACTTAAAATAAATACGAACGAGAGTTTGATTGTAATTTGTAAGTTTCCTGTAGTGTATGTAATAACTAGTTGAATGCTTTTTCGTTGTCAAAGTTAACGTACCAACGACCCATGTGACACGCGTTAGTCCGTCCCCGTCCCTTCCCCCTCCCCTCTTATGTCTCCTCGCCATTCCCCCACTCCTTTAGCCGTTTTTCCCTTTTTCGTCTCCTTCCGTGCCCCCCCCCCTCCGTTCCTCTCTGTCGCTAAGCTATGAGTTAGCTCTAATCAGCGAAAACTGCTCGGATGAGAAAGTGGTTGCATCGTAAATCTACATTGTTTGTTGCCAAAGATAAAAATAAAAGTATAATAAAAAATTGGAGGGGGGGGGGGGCGATGTGAAACTTAACGCACCGAATCTGGCCAGTGTGATGTGGACAGTTCTGCCTCCGCGTCTGATGGGCCGCCTATCGGTACCAGTGACCCTGGTGTCGTTTCTACCGGCAGGGATGGCGTGGGTTCTGCCAGTGCAGGGGGTTGGGGAGGGGGAGATGATGGTAGTGGTAGAGGGGGAGAGGAAGATGGTAGTGGTGGTGGGGGAGGGGGAGGGGGCGGTGGTAATGACGACTCGGGAGCCGTTTCTTCCACTGTTGACGGTGTGGATTCTGTCGGGGCGGGTGGTGGAGGAGGTGGTGGGGGTGGGGGTGGGGGTGGTGATAGTGATGGCCCCGGAGTCGTTCCTTCGACTGTTGACGGTGTTGATTCCGTCAGGAGAGGGGGTGCAGGGGGCGGGGGTGGTGGCTCTGGTATCGATGACGTTGGTAGTAGTGTTGACTGCCTGGGTTCTGAAATAGGTGCCGTCTGGTTGATATATATATACAAACAAGGGGTTAGTAGTTTAACAGACGAAACTACAGAGATATTGACGATTTTGAACCAAATTAGAAATTTGTTTCTTGTGTTGTCCGTATGGTGTCTTCATTCTATACCGTTAATTACAGTAACCATGGGGCCTATAATTATCCACACCATATCCAAATAAACGGTGTCTAACTAATCGACCTAAAATTGTTTTCCAAGCAACTCGATATTATATATATTCACGATATCCATTTTGTCAAATTAAGTATATTCTTTGATTGAATAGCTACAGACTTTTGGAACGAAAATTCAGTCACGTCTGTTTATATTTTATTGAATATATTTGAGATTGATGAATAGGAAACGTATTTGATGATAGGTATTTTAATACTTTATTTTATTCGACAGGTGTTTATGAAAATATTTCTCACTTCTGTTTCAAAACGAAGTGATATAATCACACCAAAAGAAAAACAGTGGATAACGTTGGATACAATGGTTATTGTCCATTTAAAGAGAATGGCTACACAGCGGAAAGTCAGCCAGATCAGAAATGCGCGAAACAATAAGGTTTTCGAGCTTGATTCAGAAGTATCCTTTTCAGTCCGAAATGCACAAAAACAAGATTTCAAATTATTTAAATAAAAACTTCAGATGATTTTTAGATTTTATAGTCTAGGTAGATGTATATAGATTCATGTAGAATGATTAAGGTAGTATCGTGAATGCGAGGAAGAACAACGACATGTTCAACATTTACAATTCTTGAAAAAGGATAACAGCTCCTTTTTAGGAGGCATGCCTTATAGCAACTCAAGGAACAGAAAAAAGAGCAAGGCATGTATAAATTGAGTTTTTCTTAAAATAACATTTTCCTGGAAAATTTGAAAGATCGCAATATACTCCGGTGTTATGTTAAAATACGACGAACGACAAAGAATGATTTTATGAATAAATTAGTTACAACATAATAATGCTATATACAGATATAAGTTTTGATAGTGTATATTAAGATCCACTTGTTAATCAAACCAATTATGAAATTGCATGGATATTTCATAACATTATTGAATCAAAGACGTACATGCGACTGTTAAAATGAACGTAGAATATTGTTAATTTGAGTGAAACTATATAAACATGAAGTACATTATATACATAAAGTACAAGGAATAAAAGTATTATCTATATATATATATATATATGAGAGGCTCGTTTTCCAAAGGAACTAGATCCACTTTTTGATGAAAATTGAGTTATTGATATCACATGATTACTCAGGTAGATACCTATCTTTGAGGGCAAAATTTTTAACCTCATACTGCTGAAAGCAGACCGTGAAGAATATGCAGCTTTTCTAATATCAACTTTTCCATAGGCATGTACAAAATGCCTGCGTAAAAGCAAATGCCTTTGGCTACTGAAGTAACAAATATGGAATGTACGTTCCTTTTGGAAATAAATCTTTATATATATATATATATATATATATATATATATATATCAATTCTGAATGAGTAAAATATGAAATTCTAAAGGAGTAAAAAATTTAATGATTTTTAATAATCAATATACATGAGTGACATTAAGGTGACATTAAGATGTAGGCAATGTAAATTGCATTAAAGTAGTAGAAATGTAAAATTACCAAGATATTATTTACACTTTTGAATCCAGAATAAACAATACACAATATCATGAATGAATGAATAATAAAATTAAATGTTAAGCACACAATTTAATATGAATGTCTTTAGTAGTTGGTAAGCAGTGGTCTATATTATATTAAAATCACAAGACTGTTAAATTGGCACCCTCCAGGATTATATACATTAGGTCATTCAGAAAGTGGCAACGAATATTAAGATAAAATGTTATTTCAATATACACAATTCTACAAACAGTGTGTAAGTAACGAGATGATGTTAGTTGCCAATTTACCGATGACAATTCTGAGTAAGATCGACGTAGATATTCAAAATAAAAATACGGCGGTGGTGAAGGGAACGTTGGTGATCGGGGATATATCTTTATTGAATGATTGCAACAAGAATTGGCATGCAAAGAGAAAATGGAAATGTGTAAGAACATGTATGTAACTGTAACCTGCTACAAGAATAATTAGCTAATTAGTATACCAGAGCACATTTCTATGTTGAGAGGGGTAAGCGTTAGATGTTGTTGCATGCTCAGAGAAAAGAGTTACTACGTGAAGGTCCTGTACATAAATCACATGCCTTCAATTCATTTCACAATGTTGGAGCAAGCTAATGGTGCAATTTAAATGAAAATATGAGATCTTTTTCAACTTTTTCAACATTTAAAGAATTGTTTAGGACTGCTTGTAGTATCGCGTTCAGTTGTCAAAAGTTATAAATTTCAAAGAGATTAATTTAAATTATATGTTTAAGTTATTTTCTTTTAGTAAGGCTCAGTGACATGATTGGGAGAAATAAGAAAAAAAAACAATGCGTTTAGAACCAAACTGGTTGAAAGATATACCAAATGTACACCAGATGGAGTGGCTCTCCTGGCTGAAAGGATTTGTCAGCATGAACAGGCCGGTAGTTTAATTCTGTCGAGGCTTGAGAAAATTAACACCACAGAAAGCTACACTACAGATTTGTCTGTTACAGGGCATACTGATGGGAGTTATTTTAAAATGAGTCAACATTTGACTGCAAAATTTCCATAGTAGAATCCCTGCATAATACTTGATTCTGGAATAGTTTTACCCCAAGTTGAGGACCACTCCCAATCATGTCATTTACCTTGAACGCATTATTTATTCATAAGTTCACTTGTACGATGCGTATCGAAAATGTATTAAAATCTATAAATTACTAACGCAGGAATTGCTAGGATATCTTCAAACAAATAATTTAAATTTTGTGAATTAAAAACTCACATATTATAGTCATCTGTCATAATTCAAACATTCTGATGTAGGTAGGTTCTACACACAGAAACTTCACACTATCAAGATATGTTTTGTTTTGAGCTAAAAGTGTAACAGTTACGTCAATCCAATAAGAGTAATTTTGATTGAAATATTATACTCAAGGGATTTGGTTATACATGGTGATTTAACAGTTCAATCAAAGGAAACAAATAACAGGTATTATCGAAAAGTTAAATGTCCTAATCACATTTGACAGAAAAAATGAAAACGGGAAACATCAAAATTAGCAACACTTTTGTTGACTATAATGTGCATAGAAATAAAGATACAAATCTTTTAATGTAAACAGATACACAAACTAGACAGCACTTTCGTTAATTCAACATAAATGGTCGAAGAAACTTGTCCTTTAATTTTGTGATAAATTAATTAACATTATTTTTATTTTCCAGAGATCCGGTCTTTTGACAAGAATGAAGTCATTTCATTGTATTTTTATTGTATTAAAACTAAAAAGTCGTGCAATTGTTTCTTTCACCGCGATTTTGTCCTGAAATGGAGAAGGCCACCAAAAGGCTGCCTATAGACACTATGAGCAATCTCATGTTGCCCAAGAGACTACACTCTAAGAAAAAAAAACGTTCGTTTCAGAACCATTTTGTTACAATAGCAGAAACATTTTATATAGCAGAACATAATTTTTGGTGGAAGTGAGCTCCTTTTGACCAACAGAGGTTCTTGTCGCAACATTTTGGATAAAATGGTGTTCATATCAACATTTCCTTTTCGTTAAAATGGTTCTGATAATCACCCACATTGGTGGCTGCAACTGTGACAAAAGTGAGGTTTTTTGCGAACGCATTTTTCTTTTCTTTTTTATAGAGTGTAAACTGTTCGACTTGAGACGGCAAATAAGCTGTACAAGTAATTGTACCGTGAAACCTCTTACTACTACAGGCGCATTAGTATGGTAAGCTGGTAGGATTTGAAGGCTTGTATTGAGATGGTTATATACAGAAATCCAAATAAAGGAGAAGAGTTGACCTTAAAAATGATAATGTACGAGTGTTTAGAGTTAATGAAAGTACATGCTGGTTATACCAATGTCAGAGAAGTCAAGGGGAAATGATTTTGATATATTCATTTAGTCATTTATTTTTGTATCTATTATTGATTATTCATTCATCGAACGTAATTTTTGTCTGTTCCGTTATTTATTTATTAATTTATTTATCATTAATTCATTATTTATTTATTTGTTATCTATTTATCTTTATATTTATCAATTTTCTGTCTGTTCTGTTATTTATTTATTAAATAATTATTATTATTCATGAATTATTTATTTATTTATTTGTTATCTATTTATCTTTATATTTATCAATTTCTGTATTTATGTGTTCTTCATTAATCATTAATTCCTTTATTTCACGTAAATATTCAAAACGAATGAATGCCTACAAGCATAAACAACGATTTCATTATTCATTCATTTATCATTATTTTTCTACTATATATTCGTTTATTTATTCATTTATACTCATTTATTCTTTCTTTAGTATTTATTTATAATTCATTGATTTTTTATCTATATTTTATTAGTTTCTGACGCTAATTCTGTTCATATTA
>JZLH01S0599575.1:36631-57450 GCA_001188425.1 Eucidaris tribuloides
TGGTTGGAGAAGATTATGTGATTGAAAAATATATTCAGCTGACCCCACCGGTCGTGTTCAGTCCAGACCCCCTAAAATGAACCAGGGCGGGTTTGAATTTACTCACCTAGACCATGGCGCAAATTTGATGAGACTAAGACTACGGTTCGTATATTACGAAATATCATAACTGACATTTCAACTGGTGATAAGGGTTGTCACGCTCCTCCAAAGTACCCATGCTCACTCTTGGGGTTTCACATTAATTTAGACATACTAGCCATTTGGTCAATAGATTACTTCTATGGTGTGCTTTAAAAAATATAAAACTGACATACTCAATTTGTAAGAAAAGGGGTTGTCAGTTGATCAGTTCCCGAAACACCCCGTGCATAACGCTCCCCTTCCCTACCTCAAGCCCCTAACACGCCCCAATTATAAAGTAGGTCAGTGACGGCGCTAGTGCGCCGACCATAGCGCGCGATGCATAGTTTAGCACCGACGCGCATCAATTGATGTTAATCACAACATTTGCGTGATGAAATTGAATGGCGCGCGCGGAATACGACAAATGCGCACTTCGTGTCGGCAGATGTCGTAGATACAGGTATACAAGATCAAACATTACTCATAATCCATGCGATGGGACTGGGTTTGTGAACCCCCTAAATTCGGTCTAGGGAGCCAAACCAGACACTGGTGTCTCAGCTGACATTTCTTTTTTTTCATTCGCATAGATAGTCTAAGTATTTTGAGGGTTATTAAAATGAAGGGATTATTCATGAAGAGGTGATAATGCGATGTAATAAATTGATTCATGTTGTCTCTCTCTGTATTTTAGTCGCAACTGCAGATCTATATATTTTTAACAAACAACATGTCAGAAAAATGAACAGGATTCGAACACCGTCATCTACAGTATCCGGGCTGGCGACAATACACCGAGACTATATCGTCTGTTAGCATTGGCACGACAAACAAGGAACACAATACAAGGATCACATTCTGACATGGTTATTGTAAAATAGTCCATAGGTGGACATTTTTATTAATGATTATTAATGAAAGGAGTTATTCAGAGAGGTGATATGCGATGTAAGTAATTGATTTCATTGTCTCTCTGCTTAGTTTTGATCAACTGCAGATCTATAATTTTACAACAAAACATTCAGAAAAAATGAACAGGATTCGAACCCGTCATCTAAGCTATACGGGTGCGACATATACGCACCGAGCTATTCGCTGGTTACCGCATTGGCAGCCAAACAAGGAACAAATAACTAAGGATCAGGTATTGTCTGACATTGTTATGATTAAATAGTCCAAGGTGGACATTTTATTACTGATTATTAAATGAAAGTGATTATTCGAGAGGTTCTACGCGATGTAAATAAATTTGATTCATTTGTCTTCTGCTGTATTTTAGATGCGCATGCAGATCTATAATTTTAACAAACAAACAGTGTGTCAGAAAAATGACCAGGATTGACCGTCATCTACAGCTATCAGGGCTGCGAACAAATACCACCGAGCTATATCGTGGTTTGGCATTGGCACGAAACAAAACAAGGAACAATTACAAGGATCACATTCTGATCATGTGTAGTTAAATTAGTCCAAGCGTGGACATTTTTATTATGATTATTAATGAAGGGATTTATTCAGAGAGGTGATATGCGATGTAGATAATTGGATTGATTTGTCTCTCTCTGTATTTTTTAGATGCAACTGCAGGATCATACATTTTAACAAACAAACATGTCAAAAAAGATGACCAGGTTAGAACCCGTCATTACAGCATCCGGGTGCGACAATACCAAACCGAGCTATATCGCTAGGTTACGGATTGGCAGACAAACAGGACAAATACCAAGGATCACATTTCTGCCATTGTATGTAATAGTCCAAGGTGGACATTTTATTATGATTATAAATGAAAGGATTTATTCAGAGGTGATATGCGATGTAATAAATTGATTCATTTGTCTCTCTTGTATTTTAGATCGCAACTGCAGATTATAATTTTACAAAACAAAATGTCATAAAAATAACAGATCGAACCGCGTCATCTACAGCTATCGCGGTGCGAAATAGCACGAGCTAATATGTGGTTACAGGCATTGCAACGAAAAAAAGGACAAAGTACCCAAGGATGCCATTTCTGACATTGTTATTGTAAATAGTCCAAGGTGAGCATTTTTCTTATTATGATTATTAATGACAAGGGATTAATTCAATAGAGGTGATATCGATGTATAATTTGATTTCATTTGTCTCTTTGTATTTTAGATCGGCAACTGCAGATCTATAATTTTAACAAACAAAACATGTAAGAAAAAAAATGAACCAGGGATTCGAACCCGTCTCTACAGTATCCGGGCTGCTACAATACACGAGCATATATCGCTGGTTACTCGGCATTGGCACGCAAAAACAAGACTAAATACGCTAAGGATATATTTCTGACATTGTTAGTGTTAAGTATAGTCCAAGTGGAAATTTTATTATGATTATTAAATGAAATGGGATTATTATAAGAGGTGATATGGCATTAATAAATTGATTATCTTGTCTCTCTCGTATTTTGATCGCACTGCAGATCTCTAATTTAAGAAACAACATGTCAGAAAAATGAACTCGGATTGAACCATTCATCTACAGCTATTCCGGTCTGCGACAATACCACCGAGCTAATATCGCTGGTTACACGCATTAGCAAGACAACAAGGAACAAATACCAAGGATAACATTTCTGACATTGTTATGTTAAATAGTCCAAGGTGGACATTTTTATTATGATTATTAAATGAAAGGATTATTCAGAGAGGTGATATCGATTGTAATAAATTGATTCATTTGTCTCTCTCTGTATTTGATGATCGAATGCAGATCTATAAATTTTAACAAATCACATGTCAGAAAAAATGAACAGGATTCGAACGCCGTCATCTAAGCTTATCGGGTCGCGACATACACGGAGCTATATCGCTGGTTACCCGGCATTGGCACGACAAACAAGGAAAACAAATACCAAGGATCACATTTCTGACATTGTTCTGTTAAACTAGTCCCAAGTGACATTTTTTAATTATGATTATTAATGAAAGGGATTATTCAGAGAGGTTGATATGCGATGTAATAAATTGAATTCATGTTGTCTCTCTCTGTATTCTTAGTTCGACTGCAGATCTATAATTTTACAACAACATTCGAAAAAATGAACTCAGGATTCGAACCCGTATCTACAGGCTATCTCGGGCTGGACAGATACACCGGCTATATCGCTGGTTACCGGCATTGGCACGACATAACAGACAAATACAAGATACATTTTCTGACATTGTTATGTTATATAGTCCAAGGTGGACATTTTTATTATGATTATTAAATGATAAGGGATTATTTCAAGAGGTGATATGGATTTAATAATTGATTTCATTTGTACTCTCTCTGTTTTTAGATTCGCAACTTGCAGATTATATTTTAACAACAAACATGTCAAAAAAATGAACAGGATTCGAACGAACGTATCTAACAGCTATCCGGGCTGCGACAATACCACCGGCTATTTCATCGCTGTTACGGCATTTGGCACGACAAACAAGGAAATACCAGGATCACATTTTGACATTGTTTGTAATATAGTCAAGGTTGGACATTTTTATTCTGATTATTAAATGAAAGGGATTATTAAGAGGTGATATGCGATGTAATAAATGATTCATTTGTTGCTCTCTGTAATTTATGATTCGCAACTGCAGATCTATAAATTTAACAAACCAACATCGGTCAGAAAAAATGAAATCAGATTCGAACAGACGTCATTACAAGCTTCCGCGGCTGCGAAATACACCGAGTATATCGTGGTTACCGGGCATTGGCACGACAAACAAGAATAAAAATAAACCAGGATACATTTCTGCATGTTATGTTAAATAGTCGCAGGTGGACATTTTTATTATGACTTAATTAATGAAAGGGATATTCAGAGAGGTGATATGGATGTATATTTGATTCATTTGTCTCTCTCTGTCATTGTTAGAATCGCACTGCAGATCTATTATTAAACGAAACAACATGTCAGAAAAAATTAACGAGATTCGAACCCGTCATCTACAGCTATCCGGGCTGCGACAATACACGGCGTATACGCTGGTTAGCATTGGCAGCGACAAACAATGGAACAAATACAAGATCATTTCTGACATTCGTAATGTTAAATAGCCAGATGTTGAGACCATTTTTGATTATGATTATTAAATGAAAGGGATTATTCAGGAAGAGGTGTGATACGCGGATGTAATAAATTGATTCATGTTGTCTCCATTCTGTATTTTAGTATCGCAACTGCAGATCTATAATTTTAACGAACAAACATGTCAGAAAGAAATGAACCAGATTCCGAACCCGTTTCTACAGCTATCCGGCTGCGACAATACCACCTGGAGCTATATCGCTGGTTACCGGGATTGGCTACGACAACAGAAACAAATACCACGGATCACATTTTTCTGACATTGTTATGTTAAATTAGTGCCAAGGTGGACATTTTTTTATTATGATTATTAAATGACAAGGGATTATTCAGAGACTGATACTGCGATGTAATAATTGATTTCATTGTCTCTCTCTGTATTTTAGATCGCAAACTGCAGATCTATAATTTTAACAAACAAAACATGTCCAGAAAAAATGACCAGATCCGGAACCGTCATCTACAGCTATCGCGGCTGACGACAATACCCACGAGCTAATATGTGGTTACTGCATGGCACGACAAACAAGGAACAAATACCAAGCGATACATTTCTGACATTGTTATGGTTAAATAGTCCCAGTGGAACATATTTTATATGATTATTAATAAAGGATTATTCAAGAGGTGATATGCGATGTAATAATTGATTCATTTGTCTCTCTCTGTTAATTTTAGGATCGCAAACTGCAGATTATAATTTTCAACAAACAAACATGTCAGAAAAATGAACCAAGGATTAGAACCCGTATCTACAGCTTATCGGGCTGCGACAATACCACCGAGCTATATCGCTGGTTACCCGGCCATTGACGAACACCAAGGAAAAATACCAAGGACACATTTCTGACATTGTTTATTTAATAGTCCAAGGTGGTAATTTTTTAATTATGATTATTAAATGAAAGGGATTATTCGCAGAGGTGATATGCGATTAATAAATATGATTCATTTGTCTCTCTCTGTATTTTAGATCGCACTGCAGATCTATAATTTTAACAAACAAAAGTGTAGAAAAAATGAACCAGGGATTCGGAACCAGTCATCTACAGCTATCCGGGCTGCGGACAATACACGAGCTATATCGCTGGTTACGCATTGCCGACAACACAAGAAGCAAATACCAATGATCGACATTTTTCTGGACATTGTTATGTTAAATGAGTCCAAGGTGGACATATTTTTATTATCGATTATTAAATGACGGATTATTCAGAGAGGTGATATGCGATGTAATAAATTGTTCATTTGTTTCTCTGTATTTTTAAGATCGCAACTGCAGATTATAATTGTTAGACAAACAAACATGTCAGAAAAATGAACAGGATTCGAACCGTATTACAGCTATCTCGGGCTGGGCAATACCACCGGAGCTATATTCGCTGTTAGCCGCATTTGACACAAACAAAGGAACAAATCAAGGATCACATTTCTGACATTGTTATGTTAAAGAGTCTCAAGTGGACATTTTTATTATGATATTAAATGAAAGGGATTATCAGACGAGGTGATTCCGATGTAATAATTGATTCATTTGTCTCTCTTCTGTTTTTAGATGGAACATGCAGATCTTAATTTTAACAGAACAAACATGTCAAAAAAATGAACCAGGATTCCGAACCGTCATCTACAGCTATCCGGCTGCGACTACACCGCGCTATATCCTGGTTAACCGCTTGGCTAGGACAAAAGGAATCAAATACCGATACCAAGGATCACATTTCTGACATTGTTGTTTAAATAGTCCCCAAGGTGAATTTTTATTATGATTATTAAATGAAAGATTATCAGAGAGGTGATATGCGATGTAATTAAAGTTGATTTCATTTGTCTCTCTCTGTATTTAGTCGCACTGCAGATCCTATAATTTTAACAAAACAAACATGTCAGAAAACATGAACGAGGATTCGAACCGTCAATCTACAGCTATCCGGATGCGAAATACACGAGCTATATCCTGGTTTAACGGCATTGGTACGAATAACAAGGAACAAATACGAAGGATTTCTGACGATGTTGTTTGTAAAATTATAGATCTGCAGTTGCGATCTAAAATAAGAGAGAGACAAATGAATCATTTTATTACATCCATATCACCGTCCCTGATAATCCCTTTCGATTAATAATCATCAATAAAAATGTCCACCTTGACTATTTAACATAACAATGTCAGAAATGTGATCCTTGGTATTTGTTCCTTGTTTGTCGGCCAATCCGTAAACAGCAGCGATAATAGCTCGTGGTATTGTCCGCAGCCGGATAGCTGTAGATGATGGTTCGAATCACTGGTTCATTTTTTCTGACATGTTTGTTTGTTAAAATTATAGAAAATCTGCAGTTGCGATCTAAAATACGAGAGAGACAAATGAATCAATTTATACTCGCATATCCCTCTCTGATAACCTTATTTAATTAATCATAATAAAAATGTCCACTCTTGACTATTTAACATAACATTCAGAAATGTGATCCTTGGTATTTGTTCTTGTTTGTCGTGCAATGCCGTAACACAGCGATATAGCTCGGTGTATTGTCGCAGCCGGATAGCTGTAGATGACGGTTTCGAATCCTGGTTCATTTTTCGACATGTTTGTTTGTTAAAATTATAGATCTGGCAGTGGCGATCTAAAATACAGAGAGAGACAATGAGTCAATTTATTACATGCATTGCACTTCTTGAGATAATCCTTTATTTAATAAGCATAGATAAAGATGTCCACTTGGGACTATTTAACATAAATGTCAAATGTTGATCTGGCTAATTTGTTCTTTGTTTGTCCGTGGCAATCGCCGGAACCAGCGATATAGCTCGGTGGTATTGTCGCAGCCGGATAGCTGATAGATGAGGGTTCGAATCGTTCATTTTTTCTGAATGTTTGTTTGTTAAATTATAATTTTGAAAGGGGTCAAATCTTTTGGCTCGAATGGGGGTAAATTGAGAAGTAGCTAGCTCCCAAATATACTTGATTTATTTTCTTTAGAGACAGATACATTTTCCATCCGGAACGAGGCGTTTTTTTTTAAACAACTGTGTGGTACTGCAAACCTATATATGTTTGTTGTACGATTGCGTACGACATTGATTAGAATTTGATGAATTTTTCAACAGAGGAATTGCTGGGACTAACTCACAGAAAATATTTTAAAGCTTGTGAATTAAAACCAACTAGATTATAGTCAGTCATGAATTATTTGATGTAGGGTAGGTTCTACACACAGAAACTTCACACATCGCAGACAGTTTTTTTTTATCTGAGGCTGAAAGTGCCATCAGTTTACGTCATCCAGTAAGAAGAATTTTGACTGAATATTATTGTATAGTGGAAGAAGGAAGAAGGAATAAAGGAGGAAGAAAGGAAGAAGAGAACAAACGCGTGGAAAAAAACCGAACGCAGGTTGTGCAGGATGCAGGAAGAGGAGTTGCAGGAATCACCTGTTAAGTTTTTGTCAGAAGAAATATGATCAACACATGAAAATAACAACCTTCATAAAATGAGACAGAATAAGCGTATGTTTACAGATTCCTGGATACAGCTTGCTCCCAAAGGTGAATGAAATCTCGAAAGGGGGGGGGGGGTGGTTGGGGTATCAAAGTTTATCGTTAAGTCGCTTGGTGTTATCAATGCCAGCTAGTTTCATCGGCATGTCGGTGTGGTGGTGTGAGCCTCGGGTGATAGCGGAAGAACTGTTTAGTTTTTGTTAGACTTGAATGCAAGTTTGTAATATTACTCAACGAAGAAAAGTGAGAAAAAAGAAGCAGAATAATATAGCGTGTGTTTCTTTAATAGATCACAGGTACTTCTTGCAACTCAAAGATAATAATGATGCGGGAAGGGGAAGGGCGTTGATGCAAAGTTTACACTGATCGCTGGGCTATCGGATAGGTGCGGAAACTCATCGTGCTGTTGTGGTGTGTGTGGTGGTGGGTGGTTGACCCTGCTTGGTGACGATGAAAATCTGTAATAGTTAATACAAGTTTTGTTAACATTACTCCAACAAAGGGAACGAGATATTGTGTTCCAAGATAACAAAGAATAGTGTTTCCGGTTTTAGATTCATGTTGTTTCGAAAAGAACGATATAGAGGTCGAAGTTTCAGGCGACATGAAACTTTTCCTTTGGTAATATCGTTTACGACGACCACAGCATTCCCATCGAAACGGGCGATATCTATCATGCGTGTATGTACTGGCAAACCATTCAATACTACCTCCCTACAAACTAATCTGTCACTATCTACTGTAGAAAAGGCGAAATTTTTATATGAAACTAACTAAGCTAAGTGTGGTAGATTTATTTATTTAAGAATAGCCAATAATATTGTCACGAATGTAAAACGTTAAGTTGTTTCAGTAATTAGGATGTATACAATTAATAAAACCTCCTCAAAAAGTTTGGAAATCTGAGTTGATCGTTATATCTCCATTTCGTATTAATAATCAATGCAGCTTGGTATCAATCGAAAGATTATTTAATGTTTTAAGATGATTACCACTACTTGTTATATTATCTATCAGAAAGGGCAGTATTTTAAAATGTGGTGATAAAGTGTAATTGAAAAGCTGGCAAAATGACCAAATTTCGGTAAGTCACCGATTTTGTTGTTGGTTTATTAGTGAGTTTTCGAGTCTCGAGTTGGTTGTTATGCACACTCTCATGTTACACATTGAATGATTGAAAGAAACCCCTGCAAGCTAAGCAAACAACAATCAACAAACAACAAGTGAAAAAACAAATAAAATGTATGGGCATCTTAAAAACTGACATAAAAGGCATTTAATCTCACAGACTTCGCAGCCAAAAGTAAATAAACAAAAGTGGCAGGGCTTTGATTTGCATGGAATTTCATGTTATCTTTCACATGATCTTATGATTTCATCAAGTTATTAATGTTAAAAGGATAATGTATCAGAGTTAGAATCGGTGGATGACCACGTTCTTGGCACACCGTCAGACATCACGCTTCGTACTGCTGTTATGAACTTTTGTGAATTCGTTGCTGTGGCGCAAGGGCGGGATGCATCTCGACTCGTCAACTTAGTAATGGAACACAACGCTGCCAATGTGGTTGCATTTGTGACTCTCTTTCGTGCAGTCCGGCCAGGTTCATCCCAAAAATGTTCTAATGGGTTGATGATCTGGGCTGTATGCAGCATCATTCCGCTTTATACCCTCTCTCTGAGAAAATTTATGGCAATCAAGCTCCTGCCACTCTTTTTATCATGATGTCATGTTAATGTGATGAATAGGTCGTGAGAAATGAATGTCTTATATCCAGTTTGTAATGCCTCATACATGCTTTTTTATACACTTTTGTTGTTGTTGTTTGCTTGTTGTGGCAAGTGTTTTCTTGATCAGTCCATGTCATGTTCACGATAGAGTGCATCAACAACAACGAGACATTTGGCAAAACTACAATTCATCACACAAGAAAATTGGAGACTTACCCAGGAAATTTGGTCATTTTGCAGCTTTCAATTTACCATTTAACCACATTTAAAGGATGCTGGCCCTTTCCTGATAGCATAATATAAAAATAGGGAATATAATCTTAAAGGACATTGAAACTAATCTTTCGCTGATACCAAGCTTGCATTGATTTTTACTACGAAACGGGAGATATAACCTGATCAAACTCAAGATTTCCAAACTTTTTTGTGGAGTTTAATAATTGATAACATTACCTTTAAATTACACTTTAAAATTGCACTGACAATTTCATTGGTTGGCAGAACGTAACAGATAATATTGTTTATGTCAAACAATTAACGAATGATGAAACATAAGCACTACAATCATTGTTTAATCTGATTATCTATATAGGATGTGACTCGAGGTCCAAGACAGGACTGCGAGTTCCACACATCACTGAGTATAGACTTCAACTTTAACGCAAATGATGAAACATCTAAGCACTACTCATGTTTAACATTATGGGAAAATATCTATATAGTGATGTGCTGACTCGAGTCGGTCTTGACTTCGAGACCGGACTCGAGTTCCGTTTTTGTGGAGACTGGTCTCGGATCGGACATCGAAGGTTCATGACTCGGTCTCGGACTCGGATCTCGGGCTCCGTGACGTCCGATGACTCGGCGTTCGATCGGCTCGAGACGGGGCATATTGCGCATATCCACAATGATTCAATTCGAGCTAAGATTTCATCAAATTTCACGCAATTTTTAATAATAATACTCAATGATAAATTTTTCAGCAATGGGATCAAACAGTAGCAGTCCACTGCCTGACTGTCTTCGTGTTTCTAGTTTTGCAATGCGTATCTACATGTGTTGTGTGTGTACATCCACCACTTTAATTCTGCCAATCAAGATTAATAAAATTGTATCTTCTGAACAAATTAAAAGAATGATGAGCAAAATGTGAAATTGTCACTGCAGCTATATTATTGACATTCCGATGAATACAACTTTAGCAGCACATTGAAAGGATGATAGTACGCTTTCAATTTTGTTAAATGTACAAAGTACTGTTTGATCTCCCAAATTTATTTATCTAATTTCTTTGAAGATATTTTTGGTAAGATTAAATGGTATCTCAAGTCAGACAGTTATGTGTGGATGAATTTACACTTTTTGTATTAGGCTATCATCCAATCTAGACAAAATGTTTTCTCATATTACAATTTCAAATTGAAAGTTTGTGGATTTTTGCTTATAGAACAAGGAGGCGTGTTTGACAACAAGTGATAATGTTACTTAAGTATTACGTCGCATTTTAAGGACACAAATCCCGCCGCTTTCGTAAATAAACGTACATGCAGATTTTAAAACTGAAAGTAAACATACTATTTCTTGTAATTATTTTGTGGGTTTTGTTATCTTTTTTGGAATTGAATGATTTGTTGATTCTTTGACTGATTCGTGTTAGTACGGCTACAATAGATCCGCGACAGATTATTTTGACTGAGATACTTTCTCATTAATTAATCTATTGTAATACAGTTGGCCGGACTCGATCGGCACTCGACTCGGACATGCCGGACTCGTATTGGACTGACTCGAAGGTTCCAATACTCGGACTTTGACTTGGACGCGGAAGGCGGACTCGGACTCGACTCACTGGATCGGACAACATATACTGATCTATATGTATGGAGATATTAGTCCTGGACGAATGTGACACGTAACTAAGAGGGGAAACAATGGATGAATAACAAACCGTAGAACATGGGCCATATTTTTAAGAAAGCATTATGAGACAAGACGTAAGATTCTTTCACAATAAGCGGCAATATGAAATACCAGAAAAAAACACCATTTTGCAGAGAACGCACTAATAACGCGTTTAAACGCATGGAAAGTACCATTTTGAATGGAAGCCATTGAAAGACAAAGCTTTAACCATCAAGAACAGCTACAAATGATGGTTTTTTTTTGGGGGGGGGGGGTGAGGCGGTGATTGCAGATTCATGTCTGGGATAATGATGATGAGACGGCAAGCGAAGACTAATGACTTTAGAGGTTGATGGATATGTCAACTCTATATTCCCATTCGACGAAACATCCGAATATATTTCATGGTCCTTAAAAACAGTTAGTGGTGTCAATTCCCGATTTAAGGTTGTGGTCTTTATTAGGTTTAATCTATAGGAGGAACAACACAGTCCCACGCTTATAAGAGTAAATAGTAACATAATATTCTTAACATTTGACCCATAACAGAAAACGTGGCATGAAAATGTAACTACAATAAATCGAACGTCATAAATTTAACACATAAAATAACGTAATTAAAAAGCATTATGTCCCTAAAAGAAATATTCAAAGCATGATAAAGATAAAAGATCAATATTGTATAAGAGTATCCATGGTAACCGTTGATTCAGAATGACAAAGCTTTCCAAGGATACCAATAGCCATTTTATGGCAGGAAAAGGTTTGTGAGGCGCAAATCATGAAAGGATCAGAAAGAAAGCAAAATACAGTTTGAAACGCACAAAGGAGAGCAACGAAAATGGAGAAAATCAACTCAAAACAGGCACAAGAACAAACTTATTTTAATAATGATAATACGAAAGAAAGATAGAAAGACAGACAATTAGACAGAAAGAAATAAGAAAAAAAAAGGGATCAGATAAGGGGAAGAACCAACGCTGGAAAAAAAAAACACGATGAAAGTTATGTCAGATTTGTAGGATAAGAATTTGCAGGAAAATCAACCTGTGTATTATTTTTTTTTTGACAAAACAAGTATCATCGCTCACAAACTTCACAAAATACATTTTCATAAAATAAGAAGCAGGAATAAGCGCAGTGTTTCTAAGGATCCCAGGGTACCAACTTGCTACCCAAAAGTGATAAAGTCGGATGGGGGGGGGTGGTGGTTGGTTGATGCAAAGTTTTACCATTGAGTCACTGGGCTCATAAGGCGGTGGTGGTGGTTCCTCCTCGGCTGGTGGCAGTGGAATCTGCAAGTTTTTAATTATTTAAATACAAGGTCTGTTAACCATAGAAGAAAGAGAAAATTAAAAGATACTGCGTTCAAAACCCGTGCACAAGTGCATGTGTGTCTGTGCTTTAGGTTTCATGTTAGTTTCGTAGAACGAAATGCAGATCGAAGTTCTAACGACATTTAGAACTTTTCTCTTGATTATTTTTTTACGACGACCAGAACATTCCCACCGGAACGAGGCGTTTTTCTAACACATGTGGTTGTACTGCAAACCTATATACAAACTAATCTGTTATTATAAACACTACACAAAAAGTGAGTTCCCCCTATTCAAAGTACCATAACTTTGTAACGAAAAAAAAAATTGAGCAGAACAATTTAGCAGGGCTGTTTTTACACTCACTGACTAAATTCTGAGTGAAAATGTGATTGATCCGTCAGATCATGCATGAGTGAGCATGCATTAAAAGCAAAACTGTCCATTTTCAAAAGTCACAGGAGTCGTCTCTTATGCCAAAATAATGGCAAATAATGGCATTTTTTAAATTTATTTAGAAAGTATGTCCACTCAACTATGACGTGGTTACAAACTCTCACGTTCGTACAACATGTAAAGATACATTTTGCTGAAAAATATCAGACTTCATTTTTTTTTCAATAAAATTAATGGATTTTACAATTTCAAAATTCATTAAAGTGATAGGCTAACATTGTGGAGCTTCAATTTAAAAAATTGTCTAAACTTTATTTTCTGGGTCGATTTATTTTGTCCAAAGTTTAATTCACGTGTCAAGATAACAAAAAGGTGGCCTCTTTAGTAAAAAAAAAAAGGTCCACCCCAGTAGAGATTTTAAGTCAGACAATTTATTAACATTGTCAATGTTATTACGTAAGATCAAGGATTGGGTTAAAGTGATAGGCTAACATTGTGGAGCTTCAATTTAAAAAATTGTCAAACTTTAATATCTGAGCTACATATTAGTGTTCAAATGGACAAATAAACACCCTAGATTGCAAAAGTTTGGAAAGTTACACTGCCAATGGCAAGTTATACATGAATAAACAATAAAACTCGGGGCGAGTTTTATTAACCTAGGTGAACACACAGTAAGTCAATGGGAGGAAATGGGCAAGTGAATCTGGTCAACCTACGATTTTCACTTTTTTAAAGCACTAAATAATCATTTTGAAATACAATTTTTTCAGGGCTTCATTTTTAGAACTCATCAAAGACACTGGTAGCATGGGGAATCATGCGGCTCAGAGTTTTTTTTTTAACTGTGGTAAATGTTAGCCAATACCTTTAAGGACGGGCATTTTTAAATTGAGCTCACCTTGGCGTAAAATATGCAAAAAGTGTCAGGAGTGGTGTAAGGGGGTCAAACGATAGATGATCAATATAAATAGCGCTTTATCATTTACCAGAAACAGAATTTGTCAAAATCTTGTATCAGAAATCCCCCAAAATGACCCTTGTGACTTTTGAAAAGTGACTTTTTGCCTTTAAAGTATTGGCTAACATTTACCACAGTTAAAAAATCTGATCCAAATGATTCCCCATGCTACCAGTGTCTTTGATGAGGTCTAAAAATGAAGCCCTGAAAAAATTGTATTTCAAAATGATTATTTAGTGCTTTAAAGGGACTGAATCGTGGCCATCGACCGGCCTAATGAGAACAAAACTCAGGGCCGTCACCCTGTTCGCTAGCTCCGTTTCGAGTTACATACTGTATACGCGGTGGAGTGTTTATTTCGTTGCAGTACTCAGCGGACCGCGATGGACGCGCACGCTAATACGAAAGAGCCTGAATAATCAATTCGGCACGTTTCGGTAAATTTGGTACGACCTCCACTAATTCGCTGCTTCTCATTGGTCGTACTGAATACACGGTCTGCCAGTGCGCTGCTGCGTGAATCGAACTGGCTTCGCAAAACATCAACAGCCACGATTCGGCCCCTTTAAAAAAGTGAAAATCGTAAGTTGACCAGATTCACTTGCCCATTTCCTCCTATACTTTCTGTGTGTACACCTAGGCTATTAAAACTCGCCCCGAGTTTTAATTGTTTTTAATTTTTTTATAGCTGTTTCTGCAAGTTTTGTCTTAGGGTAAAACTTACAAAGACGTAAAATAAACACAAATTAACTAATTTATAGGGCTTCGATGAGGGTGAGTATCACACAGTACCCCTTATTTAGGCTGTTTTTGTCACCATGAACCATAATTCTCACAATACTCACAATGTCATTTATTTTCTTAACTTAATATGCCTGTTAGTTGCTGGCGCCTTCTCCCTTTAAGAATCGCCAATAACATGTCACGGACATGTAAACGTTAAGTAGTTCAATAATTTAGGATATAATTATAAAACTATGCAATTGATAACACTGCACATTTCCAATGAATCATTTAAAGCCCAAGTTTAGTTTTGGGGATTTTTTTTTATTTGAAAGTTTTATGCCCCAAAGTCATAACCCTGCAATGATAGATTCTAAAATCTTTTCGACATGTGGTAGCAAGCAAATGGTGTAATTTAAATAAAAATGTGAGATCATGTTTAACTTTGTCAACATTTAAAGAATCATGTTTAGGACTGCTTGAAATACCACGTACAGTTTTCAAAAGTTATGAATTTTGAAGAGATTTTAATTTGTACGTTTCAAGTGATTTTTTCTTAATTAATGCATTATTTATTCATATGTTCAGTTGTACGATGCGTATCGAAAATTGATTAGAATTTATGAATTTCAACAGCAGGAATTGCTGGGATAACTCACAGAAAATAATTTAAAGCTTGTGAATTAAAAACTCACATAATTATAGTCATCTGTCATAATTAAAACGTTCTGATGTAGGTAGGTTCTACACACAGAAACTTCACACCATCAAGACATTTTTTTTTTTTAAGCTGAAAGTGCATCAGTAACGTCAATCCAATAAGAGTAATTTTGACTGAAATATTATATTTGTATAGGGAAGAAGGAATAAAGGAAGGAAGAAAGGAAGAAGAAGAACCAACGCTAGGAAAAAAAACGACGCAAGTGTGCAGGATAGCAGGAAGAGGAGCTTGCAGGAAATCACCCTGTAAGTTTTTGTCAGAAAAATATGATCACACACATGAAAAATAACATACTTCATAAAATGAGGAGCAGGAATTTAAGGCGTAGTGTTTACAGATTCCTGGATACCAGCTTGCTCCCAAAGGTGATGAAATCTGAAGGGGGGGGGGTGGTTGGGGTATCAAAGCTTACCGTTAAGTCGCTGGGTTATCAATGCACAGGCTATGTTTATCGGGCATGATCGGTGGTGGGGGTGTAGCCTCGGGTGATGAGCGAGGAAGAACTGTTTAGTTTTGCTTAGACTTGAATGCGAGTTCTGTAATATTACTCAACGCTAAGGAAAGAGTGAGAAAAAAGAAGCAGATAATATAGCGTGGTGTTTTCTTTATAGATGCACAGGTACTCTTCTTGCCAACTCAAAGATAATATGATGCGGGCAAGGGGGGAAGGGCTTGATGCAAAGTTTACCACTGAGTCGCTGGGCTATCGGATCAGGTGCGGAACTCATCGGCTGTGTTGTGGTTGTTGTTGTGTTGTGGTGTGGTGGTGGTGCACTCGCTCTTGGTGACAGATGAAAATCTGTAATTGTTAATACAAGTTTTGTTAACATTACTCAACAAAGGGAAACGAATGATATTGTGTTCCAAGATCCACAAAGAATAGTGTTTCCGCGTTTTAGATTCATGCTTGTTTCGTAAAGAACGATATAGAGGTCGAATTCATAGGCTACATTTAAACTTCTTCCTTTGGTAATATTCGTTTACGACGACGCACAGCATCCCAACGAAACGGGGCGATATTTCTATCATGCGTTGTTAGTACTGCAAACCTATTCTTAAATTAGCTACCTCCATACAAACTAATCTGTCACTATCTACTGTAGAAAAGTCGAAATTTTTATATGAAACTAAACTAAGCTAAAGTGATGTAGATGTATTCTATTTAAGAATCGCCAATAATATTGTACGAATGTAAAACGTTAAGTTGTTCAGTAATTAGGATGTATACAGATAATACATGGTGAGCGGTGTGCACTTTAATATTACATTTAAAATTGATGACAATTATCTTGCAACCGTAACAGATAATATTGCTTGTCAAGCAATTAACGAATGACTGAAACATATAAGCACTACTCATGTTAATTAGATATCTACAATGATTGGAGATTATTCCAGTTCCTGAGACAGTGTGACACTTAACTAAGAGGGGCGAAAAACAATGGATGATAAACAACGGGTAGAACCTGGGCATATCTTTTAAAACAACATGTGAGACAAGACGTAGATCGCTTCACAAAAAACAGCAATGGTCGAAATAGCCAAAACAAATACACCATTTTCTGCAGAGACACTAAAACCTGATTAAAACCAATGTTGAAACTACCAATTTTGATTGGAACATGAAAAAGACCAAGCTGATAACCATCACAAACAGCTACAATGATGTGGGAGGCGGGGGGGGTGAGCGGTGATTGTAGATTCATATGTCTGGGATAATGATGATGAGAACGGCTAAGCGAAGATAATGACTTTAGAGGTTGTCGATGGATATGTCAACTCTATATTCCCATCGACGAAACATCCGACAATATATTTCATGTCCTAAAACAATTAGTGCGTATGTCAATTCCCGATTTAAAGTTTGTGGTCTTTATTAGGTTTAATCTATAGGAGCGAACACTACCAGTCCCACGCTTAATAAGAGATAAAATTAGTAACATGATATTCTTACATTTGCACCCATAACAGAAAACGTGGCATGAAAATGGTAACTACAATAAATTGAACGTCATAAAAATTTATCACATGAAAATAACGTAATTAAATAGCATAATGTTCCTTAAATGAAATATTCAAAGCATGATAAAGAATAAAGATCAATATGTTGTATAGAGGTATCCATAGGTAACGTTGATTCAGAATAGCCAAGCTTTCCCAAGGATACCAATAGCCAGATATAATGGCGGGAAAAGCGTTTGTGAGGCGCAAATCATGAAAGGATCAGAAAGAAGCAAAATACGTTTTGAACGCACCCAGTAGAGCAACGAAAATGGAGAAAATCAACTCAAAACAGGCACAAGAACAAACTTATTTCGAATATAATTAGTAACACGAAGAAAGATAGGAAAGACAGACCAATTAGACAGCAAAGAAATAGAAAAAAAAAGGATCAGATATAGGGAAAGAACCAACGCTGGAAAAAAAAAACACGATGAAAGTTGGTGTCAGATTTGTAGAATAAGAATTTGTCAGGAAAATCAACCTGTTCATTATTTTCTGTTTTGACAAACAAGCTAATCATCGCCTCACAAACTTCACACATTTCAATTTTCATAAAAATAAGAAGCAGGAATCAAGCGCGAGGTGTTCTAAGGATCCCAGGGTACACTACTTGCTACCGCAAAAGTGATAAAGTCGAGTGGGGGCCCGGAGGTGGTTGCGTTGATGCAATTGCCAAAGTATTTCACCATTGAGTCGCCTGGCTCATTCAAGGCGGTGGTGTGGTTCCTCCTCGGGCTGTGGCAGTGGATCTGTTAAGTTTTAATAATTTAAATACAAGGTCTGTTAACCATAGAAGAAAAGGAAATTTAAAAGATTCTGCGTTCAAAACCCGGGCACAAGTGACATGTGTGTCTGTGCGTTAGGTTTCTGTTAGTTTCGTAGAACGGAAATGCAAATCGCAAGTTCTAGCGACACTTAAAACTTTTTCTCCTTGGTTATTTTCTTTACGACACCAGAACCATTCCCACCGGAACGAGGCGTTTGTTTTTTACACATGTGGTTTGTACTTGGCAAACCCTATATACAAACTAATCTGCTTAATTATAACGACTACCCAAAAAGTGAGTTCCCCCTATTCAAAGTACCATAACTTGTCACGAAAAAATATTTGAAGCAGAACACTAAGCAGGGCTGTTTTTACACGTCACTGACTAAATTCTGTGTGAATTGTGATTGATCCGTCAGGTCATGCATTTGGAGTGAGCATGCATTTAAGGCAAAACTGCCATTTTTCAAAAAGGTCCAGGAGTCGTCTTCTTATGCCAAAATAATGCAATAATGGCTATTTTTAAAATTTATTTAGAAAGTGTGTTTCACAAACTCTCATGTTCGCTTACAACATGTAAAGATACATTTTGCTTGAAAATATTCAGACTTTATTTTTTTTCATAAACTTAATGGATTTTACAATTTTCAAAAATTCATTAAGGACGGCGACATTTTTTAAATGAGCTCACCTTGGCGCGTAAAATATACAAAAATATCAGTAGTGGGTGTAAGAGGGGTCAACGATAAATGATTAATATAAATAGCGCTTTGTCATTTTACCAGAAACAGAAGTTTGTCAAAATCTTGCATCAGAAATCCCCAAAATGACCCTTAGCGCGACTTTTAAATAGTGACCTTTTTGCCTTTAATATCGTGTGCACTCATACTGAATGGACGAATCAATCACTGTTCAAACAGAAGTTAGTCAGTGAGTCCAGAAACACTCACTTCAAAATTATTTTGCTCAATTTTCCGTGAACAAAGAAATAATGGTATTTGAAAAGGGGAAACTTACCTTCTTTGGTGTGAGATGTTCAGTATTACAGGCCAAAAAATTAGCATGGAAACTAAACTAAGTTCACAGGTTTTAGGAGCCTATTTATTTTAAAGGATGAAGGGCGACAGCAACTAACAGCGCATAAGTTAAGAAAATATCTTGGGAGTTCTTGCCAACCAATCAGGAGTGCACCGTGCACGGCAGGCGAGGCTGACCATCGCGTGACCAATGGCGTCCCACGGCGACGTGTGTTAGCCACGCCGTGGTAATGTATGCACTGTTTTGATTGATAAGCTCCCTCCCCTATAGCTGTTTCCAAGTTTTTTCTTAGGGTAAAACATTACAAAGACGTAAAATAAACACCAAATTTAACTAATTTATAGGGCTCGATGAGGGTGAGTATCACCACAGTACCCTTATTTAGGCTGTTTTTGTCACCATGAACCATAATTCTCACAATACTACAATGTCATTTATTTTTCTTACTTAATATGCCTGTTAGATGCTGGCGGGCTTCTCCCTTTAAGCAATCGCATAACATGTCAGCGGACATTGTCAAACGTTAAGTAGGTTCAACTAATTTAGTGGGATAATTAATTATAAAACTATGCAATGAATAACACTGCCATTCCAATGAATCATTTAAAGCGCCAAGTTTTAGTTTTGGATTTTTTTTATTTGAAAGTTTTATGCCCCAAAGTCTAACACGTGCAATGAAGATTCCTAAAATCTTTTCGACAGTGTTAGCAGCAAATGGTGTAATTTAAATAAAAATTGTGAGCATCATGTATAACTTAATCAACATTTACTAGAATCATGTTTAGGACTTGCTTGAAATAACCACGTACAGTTTCAATTTATGGAATTTTGAAGAGATTTTAATTTTGTACGTTTCAAGTGATTTTTTCTTAATTAGGCATTATTTATTCATATGTTCAGTTGCTTACGATGGCGTAATCGAAAATTGATTAGAATTTATGAATTTTCACAGCAGAATTGCTGGGATAACTCACAGAAAATAATTTAAAGCTTGTGAATTAAAAAAACTCGCATAATTATAGTCATCTGTCATAATTAAAACGTTCTGATGTAGGTAGGTTCTACACACAGAACACTTCACACCATCAAAGACATTATTTTTTTTTAGGCTGAAGTGCATCAGTAACGTCAATCCAATAAGAGTAATTTTGACTGAATATTATATTTGTATAGGGAGAAGAATAAAGGAAGAAGAAGGAGAAGAAGAAGAACCGAACGCTCGGAAAAAAAACACGACGCCAAGGTGTGGCAGAGATGAGCAGGAAGGAGGAGTTGCAGGAAATCACCCTTGTTAATTTTTGTCAGAACAAATATGACTCACACACATGAAACAATACACATTCATAAAATGAGGAGCAGGAATAAGGCTTGTAAGTGTTTACAGATTCCTGGATACGCAGCTTTGCTCCCAAAGGTGATGAAAATCTGGAAGGGGGGGGGTGGTTGGGTATGCAAAGTTTTATCGTAAGTCGCTTGGTTATGCAAGCCGCCACAGCTATGTTCATCGGGCATGTCGATGGTGGTGGGT
>JZLH01S0599579.1:16735-35834 GCA_001188425.1 Eucidaris tribuloides
CTTGACGTTCGATATATCGGTCATGTCGGTGTTTTCGATACTAACACTCGATGAAAGAGATTGCACCTCGAGTTGGCGGCCAGCCGCGTTCACCCGGTCGGCTCCGAGGGATCGAATCCTCCGGTAAATGCGGACGTACATGATGACGATCGATATAGACGGGAGGATGACTATGAGTGTGATCGGAATCCAGCCGGTCGTTAGGTATCGGTGAGCCTCGGGGTAGCAATTATCCGATGGTATATCGTTCGTCGACAAAAATCCCCAAAGTGTATTGATCAGCAGCCACACCGTGACGGACACCATCCACGAAAGTATGCATATGCCGATAGCTTTACGCTTACGTCGATGCTGGTAGTATCGGATGGGGTTGAAAGTAGCCTGGTATCGATCAACGCAAATAGCAAGGACCCCGAATATTGATACATTGAGAAGAGTGTAGTCTATCCCTTCAAAGATTGGGCAGAACTTTTCGCCGTACGGAAAATCATAGACAAGAATCCAATACGTTCTGAGCGACATACCCCAGAGACCGACAAACAAATCTGCAATCGACATATTAATGAGGTACAGATTTGTATAAGTACGCAAGGATTTTTCCGTACAAAACGCCAAAAGTACGACACAGTTCGCAAATAATGTCAGCGCGGTGATCACTAAAAATGGGACGAATTCGTCGAAATGCAATACATTTTCATCGAATGATGCTGCTGGAATTATTCCGGTGAACAATGTAGTATTCATATCGATTACATCGACATCAGGATGGTTAGTGATGGGGATGGAGGTACTAATTTCAATCATGTTTATTTACAACAGTAAGCAAGATGGATCGGTGTTTCAAAGTGGAGATTATTCGCGTGGCACTCTGTCGTCTAAAAACTGGCGATGATCAAAGAATAAGCATTTAGTGTGCGATGAGATGGTGTTCAAAACAGCTGTTGCTTTCAACCAAATGAAAGCTTAGGTTTTATACTCCGAGTATGTACAGATAGTTATGTCACGTGATCTGAATTTACGGGTGCAAAACACCACCACCACCAACCCCCCCCCCCGCCCACACACACGCGTAAAGCTGTTTGAAACTCAGAAAAAATGTATTACAAAGCTTCCATTACGTTTCATTGTCACGTCTGCCCTTCTAAAGTGTTCTTTTTTGTCATCACGCCACTGACAGGAATGAAATACATGTTAAGTGGAAATATACATGTATGTGCATCGTTCAAATCAAGCCGCCTCCTAAATTCAGACTGGAGGTAAATAAGTTGATTTCATAATCATATACAGACACATGGTTGATTGTTATCAGTTTTAAAGTGCACGATATTTCCCGAGAAAACAAGCGACCGATGTTACATTATCCTTGGAAAATCATGAAATTGATTTCCAGGATGACTTGAATTAAAAGAAACCCATTAGAGTTTGAAGAGATCGAACAATACAAGGGCGAATCCAATGCGTTTGGCGACCTGTCTGACCTTTTCTATACACAGGTTGTCCTTCGCAGAGTACCAGGCATTATGATACTGCATTTTTTTGGCAATATCATAATTCCACTGTTTTCTTCAACAGCGTGAATGGATCATGCCTTTTACTGCAGGGGCCTGAAAATCAATGTGAAGGGACCCCCTGGTTTGTATTCATCTTTGTACAGGTAATCGATTCGGTGATAATAGTCCGGAGACAATTTATCAATTACTTTTATCATATATCTACTGCCTAATGCCCTTCAATCAACGTTTGGAGTACCTCTCCAGAGTCGTGAAGTTCTTTTCTTTACAGCAACTGCAAAGTTCAATGTGCCAACAAAATGAAACGATGACAACGACAGCGACAACGACGACGACTCCGGAAGAGCGGCACAAATTGTAGCCGTTTACTAATTTTCACACAACAGTGTTTTGGGTTGTTGACTAAAGAAGTTAAGAAAAGACATCACAGTTTCCTGGTGATATACACATTGGTTGTCGTTTGAGGGGTACCTACAAAGGAAAGATTTGGGCCACCTTATTGCAGCAAAAATAGGGAGGGCCCAATTTTCGCCACCACCCTGAGGGCACGTATAAATGAGAAGCTAAACTCCTTTTACACACAAAATTGTGTCTTGACCTTTCCCGTCCTGGCCAAAAAGTGTAAGAACGGAAGAACGGAAAATCTCTTTTAGGAGCAAAAATTTGTATGTCAAAAGAAAAGATGTCACTTCACTCATGTAGTATGAGTACAGAAACTAGGAAGCGCGTTTTTGCATTTGGATCCCACCCCCCCCCCCCCCCGGTGCCCGGTTCCGCCGCTTATGTTTATACAACAAAATAAATTTTCTGCTTTCCGTGCACTTAGCAGACTGAATTGAATGCCAATATTTTACAACAAACCTGAAAGAAGATACCATGGCTGATACGGAGAATGATTAAATGCTAATGGAATAGCTCTTAAGCTGAGATTTTAATCAATCTAAAAGCCCTTTTCTAAAAAAAAAAAAAAAGAAGTGACGATGTAACCACATTAATAATGGTTTAATGTACAAACATTGAAGCATCCAGACATATCCTACTGTCATCATTCTAAAATACATAATAGCTTTTGAATACATGGAAAAGCTATTAAGCCAACAATTTGAAGAAGGGAAGTAAGAAATCTCTTAAGGAGAAATGTGAATCTCAAATCACTGATTTTTTTTCTTTAATGAAGTACAACCTGTGTGATATTTCTGTCGTGGTATTGTCGTTGAGATACGTTGCAAATGTCAGATAGTTTATTTATTATGTGCCTACTGCTTTCTTGTTCCATTGTTTTGCTTCCGCACCCCAACTTGTAATGACGAAATTTGTTCCCCCAAATCCAAAGCCCAATTTTTTCCCCGGTCACGCCAATCCCCGAAAACTCACTCAACAGGGGCGAGGGGGGAGGGGGGGGGGTGTGCTGGTAGTAAAGAAAAAAATCTCCAAATCCAAGTCCAACATTTTTCACGGTCATAATTTTTGTAGGGGAGCACACGGAATTTGTGGGAGGGCACGTGCCCCCAGGCCCCCCCCCCCGTATCTACGCCCTTGAGTTGAAAGGTCTAAGGTCACGGGGCTCAATGTGTGACTTGGGATCCTTACCACGATAACTCATGAACAGTTGTTCGGATTCAATGGGTTAGGTATGTATATTAACACCAAATTGATAATAGATCCCAGGTCAAGCTCACAGGACCTTTCATAATGTTTGATTTCTGCTTGTTATCTCAATAACTTTAAAATGGCTGATCATATTTTTCAAAATGCAACTTAGGTGAAGTATGTGTTGTGAAGCGCCGATAAACTGGTTAGATTTTAGAGTTTAAATGTCAAGGGTCGCAAGGCCTCATATACGTAACTAAATTGGGGTTGTTTATTTTTAAGAATTGAAAGGTCAAAGTTCATAGGTCACGAGATCTTTTATATATCTTATTTCAGCTCATTTATGCCATAACTTGAAAACTACTGTGCGGAATTAAATGAAACTTGGGTCAATGATAAACTATGAGGCATTAATGAACTGATTAGATTTCGGAGTTGGAAAATCATGGGTCAAATGTCACAGTGTTTTTTACATGTTTGATTTGAGGGAGGTGCGATTCTCGAGCAATACATTTAAGGGAGGGGGTTACCGGGGGCTTGAAGGAAGGATGCGAGCAAAGCGACCAAGCGGAGGAGGGTGTGGGAAGGGGGGGGCCTCCCAAGGTATATATATGGACTTTTGGAAAATACGTGTTTTTAAACATGGTAAAACATATTTCAAAGTATAGGCCTATACTTTAGCGACATTTTGTTTCATCAGGAAAACTTTGTGAAACAAAAGGAAAACTATGTGAAATCAAATAGATATCATGTATTTAACAAGCTTTATATCTAATCAACATTAGGAGTTTATTATATGCAAATTGTGTGTTACTGTTAGGATATCTTTGGGAGATTCTTGGGAGGGTTGTTCAAAAAAATATATATCTGCCTGTCTAGATAGATATTAAGCCTACTGCAATCGTCCAACCTCAACTCAATACTTTTTGTTGCCCATGGCAACAGGAATGTACATTCATTCTTCACGTTGGCAAAGACTGCAGCAGTGAACGGCAATGACAAGACTAGAGGTCAAGGATAAAAGCTACCAATCAGCCCGGGCCGTGTTTACGTTGAAATTTGACATTTTTTGACAACTTGAACTTCAAAACTATCTCTATACTCGAATTCAGTGGCCCGATATTACACAGAAGAAGTGTGTACAGGATTGAATTTACTTGGTATGCGAGGCCAACCACGGTCCGTGGGGAGACGATGCATTTTCGTGATATCCAAGTAAAACATACTGTGAAATCTTTCAAATCGGCAAAATAGTTTCGACAGATACTATTTCACAAAATGCAGTCGCCGTAGATTAACGCTAGCTAGTTTTAGTCGAGTTGATAAATATGTATCAATATTTCAAGGATGAAAATATCACACCAAACAACAGAAAACAACAGAAATCAAACCACTACCCATGGAATACTGTTTATGACATAACCATTGCGATTTTATATAGTCAACGAACAGAAATATACGTACATTGCCGACCCAACATTTAAATTTATCAAATTCTAAAAAATGAAAGCATTTTAGAGTGTCCGATTGTAAGGGCATTAATAGATGAATAGACGATATAAGTCAATCTAAAAAGTAACACAATAGGGAAAAAAATATCCATGTCCCAAAACTAGCGTCCTGTAACAAAGGTAGTGATTTTTTCCCCAGTAATGTGTTCGGAAAGCTTTTGGATTTCGTCCCTGCTTCGATCGCCCCGTCACGATATGAGAAGTGGAGCAAGGAATCAATCTGAAGTTCATGGGTCAGATGCGCAGGTGCTCAGCTGGTATCTCGAGCTTCTCCATGAGAAAATGCCGTCCGTAACATTGCATTTTCTCCATAACAAAATCCTCTTATAACAAGGTGATTTTGCAGATCCCTTCTCTTACTTTCTTTGTTTTTGTACCGTGATACGAGAAACCTGATACTAGTATAACAAGTGTCATGGTTTTTAGGTCCTCGTTATTACGAGGTTCCCCTGTAGTGGTTACCATTTCCGTCCCGTTACCTTGGGGCCTTAATAACACACAAAAACACACACACGCACGCGCACACACACACACACACACGTGCGCACAAACACACACACAAACACAAACACCCAAAGCCACCACACTACACAAACACCTAAAAACATGACACGCACGCGCACACACACACACACACACGTGTGCACAAACACACACACAAACACAAACACCCAAAGCCACCACACTACACAAACACCTAAAAACATGCACATACACACACACACAAATCCACTACACACACACACACACACACACACACAACGTCACACACACACAACACACAAATCCACTACACACACACACACACACACAAACGTGTAATCACCTTCGACCGAGGACGTATAATTTGTTTATGTGTGTGTCCGTGTGTCAATGTGTGTGTGTTTGTAACGGTAATACCGAGGACACACAACCGTTTTGTACCTAATGAAAGAGGACGAAAATTCCGACAACTGCGGACATACATGTATTACATTACGGTACACAACCTCCAAACGCGGACGTTCTCTATTATACCCCCAGACCTTGCTTACTGATTGTAATGACGCATAAGCACCTCAATTACAACAAGCTCAAAAAACGTGGACCGTTCCCCCTGGAAGGTACGTCCGCGGTTGTACAGTAAAATTAATCCAAAACGTCCACGGTTGGAGGCGATTACAAACACACACACACATGCACGCACGCACACGCGCACACAACATAGAGTCAAGCACATCACCACACCAAAATTACCTGAAATGTATTGACAAAACAACACACATAGAAGTGATTCAAAAACACAAATCATTTTAAGCTACTTATTACTTTAATGTCAACAGATAGCACATGAAGTCAAATTTCTGAAGCAAGTTCCTAGATTTCCACAAGCAGTGAAGATATGAAGTATACAATTAAAGCAATTTTAAATATAGTGAGAATAAGTGGTAAACCATCAATGTCACTTCCAACATGTTTAAGGGAACAATCTATGTTTCCACTAAAGCTGAAAATATCTACAGGCAGACATAATTCCAGATCATGAAATCATTTTAGACATCAGTTTTTGTCTTTGCCATTTGATTTTTTATGCGTTTTTACAGAATAAAACACCTTTAATCCCCTGGTTATTAGACAATGTAAATTAGAGCAATCATCCTGGCACAAGTCTTAGAAGTCTTATGGAACATAATTTTCTGTGATAATCATAGGAACTTCTACATACCATAATTATTCTCGCCATAAAAACATGAAAATACAACTTTACACAAAATAATTGACACAATTCAGTTTTCTACTAAAATGTATCGCAGTGCACTGAAGCCTTACATCTCACAAGAAATAATCTGCACATTTAAGGGCACTTTTGTTCAATACGTTCTGCAACTTTCACAGATGAATGTTACCACGCCCTAATAAGTATACCATGAAAATGTGTGCCATGCAAAAGTGTACTTGCACCATTGCATAACAAATCTTTATTCACGTAATTCTGTAAATTTTAGTTGGAATTTTTCCACTCAAAAAATCAATTCCCCACTCTACCAGCCCAAACTGCCACATAACAAAATTTTATAAAAACTACTACTACAACAGTTATCAAAAAATAGAACTAATATACAACACAAAAAGGAAGAAATGGTTAGACCAAATAATCACGGAGCATAGTTAAAACATTCAAGATGAATTTCAATAATGCTGTGAAAATAACTGATATGAGTTAAAATGTTTAAACATAAGTCAGAAGAGTTCAATTGTACTTCCATGATGCTATCGGTTTTCTTCATCAAACTTTGATTTAGGCATTGATAGAATAATGTGACATAACTTTAGAACAAAACTACTGACTTTTGCTGTCTCACTTACATCAAGTATTTACAAAACTGGCATTACAATGTTATAAGTTGCACAATTACAAGGAAAACAATAAATTATAATTAACTTGTGATGAATTATTCATTTCACTGTTGGGCATACTGTGTTCAGGATGTCCAAGTGATAGCTTCAATATACACTGTACTAATAACATTGAAAATTGTGCAACAAGATAAATATCCAGCGCTTTGTGCATTACATTTGTTCACACTACAGCAAACAGGCGGTCCGCTAGACAATCTTCCTAACATGGCATTTATTCAAGAATTAATTGTCCATAAAGATAGTCGATGTGATAGATGCATCAGAACTTACTCCACAGACCTTTACCCACAGAGTTTAAAATTTGACAGCCTTCAAAGGTACAGAATGTTCCAGTTAAACAAAGATAAAAGTTAACCATCGTGATCACAAACATGTATGGTATATTATTCTTTACCGTTTCCAAAACCAAAAGGTTCAATACAAAATTCCATTTAAAACTTCTCACATGGTGAAGCTATGATTATTTTTTCATGAGCAAACCTATTTTATCATCCTTACAGACAAAAAAGATTTGATTAGCAATTAAAATCTGAATCAAAATAAGCTCAATCATGTATATATACAAAGTGTCTACTAGTGTATGGATGTCTAAAGCAGGACACAATAATTGGACCTTTCAAAAGACTGGTTGCTCAGTTTTTCCTCTTTATTCAGCATTGGTCCCATCAGCTCCACTGGTGTCCATACTATCACCAGTTCCATCTCCTTCCTTCTTATCCTTCTTCCCTTCAGCTGTATGGTAAAAAAGAAGAAATCATAAATATATTAGCTCATACATCTCTTAATAATTGTCAATCTGACCTCCCGCCCCCCTTTTACATTGGAAGTGTTTCAGAGCAAGAAATTTCAGGGACTTAAAGTGACAGGCTAACATTGTGGAGCTTTAAATTATTAAGAATGTGAAACTTTGATATCTGAGCTACATAGTAGTGTTCAAATGGACAAATAAACACCCCAGAATACAAAAGTTTGGAATGTTATGCTGCTAATGGCAAGGTATGCATGAATAAACAATATCTACTCGGGTGGATGATAAAATAGACTAGATCTGCACACAGTAAGTGTATGGGAGGAAATGGGCAGGTGAAAACGGTCAATTCGAATGCTTGTAGATTTTCACTTTTTTAAAGCACTAAATCATCATTTGAAATACAATTTTTTCAGGGCTTCACTTTTAGACCTTATGAAAGACACTTGGAGCATGGAGGATTATGTAGTTCACAGATTTTTAAACTGTGGTCAATGTTAGCCTGTGGCTTTGATATAGGTCTATCTAAAAACAGAATACAAGCAAAATATAGTTTTCATAATTATACACCAACTAAACATTGCCTTTAAAGCTCTGAATACTACACACAATGGGATCTTATTTGTAACTTTTTTAAATCTTCAATGGAAGAATTAGATTCATCCAATTGATTCTATCATACTGAAACTAAAAACACATACACTGATGATAAGATCAAATCAAACACACTTGTAAAACAACACAAATTTGTCTAGGAGGCAGGTGAGAGCCCAGGCACTAGACATCAAGCCATGACTCCCTAAGTCTCCTAGTTGGGCAATTAATATAGCACACAGATTTTAACCACATACAGGTGAAAGACTAGTAGGTGGTCTCGGTGAAGTGTGCGAAAAGCTGTGTTCATTGTTTGTGTTTATTGTGCTGTGTATTTCGGGGATATGTTTGTTTTGAAAATATAATTAACAATAACAACCAACAACTATGTACAGCACAGTTCATTTGGGAAAATAGATGGATAACTTGAACTCGCAGCAGAATTTGTGCACGCCCATTATTTGTAAGTGGTATTATCAACCAAAGATATATTGTAACAGAACTGGGAACATTCCACTTGGTCAATGGGGTGTATTATGGTTGCATGCAACAGACAGTATCATAATTGAGAGGTGAGCTTCTGATACTTACCATCTCCATTTTCGCCATTCTCGGTGTCTTCACGTCGGCGTTTGCGATTGTTGCGCCTGTTCCGGTTGAAGTTGCGATTCTGAGAATACATGGGCTCCATGGCGAGAACCTTATGGACTTGACGGAATACGATAAGCCTCAGTGCATGCTGGAAGATAGAATCATGAGAAAGGTGATTGGTCCATGTGAACTAGTATTGTAGGTTGGTATGCATGTATATTCTTGGTTCTTGACTTGAAATCACAATCGATATCGCCAAACATAATAAGCATGGTGGGGTATCAGTTCATTCTCTCCACTCATAATTGCAGGGTTTTGGAGATAAATCACACCCACGTGTATGAAATTATGTTTTTGCCTATATCTTGCTTACAATAGCTAGTAGAATCCTAATTTTTGGTGAAAATATTCATTTTGACATTTCTAACAATTATCTACAAAAAAAATTGCAGAATCAGAATTAATTTCCTATGTATTTTATCGTTTTGTGAATTTCTTATGGGGTATCTGCTGTTTATTTCGACCTTTTGTTTAATTATTTTTCGATGAACTTTGTCGGGGACACTTTTGCGATCATAAACAAGGCATAAACTTAATCCATTTCAGCCGTAAAAGTAAAATAATCATACATTTATGATTTTGGCTGAAAAACACAATTTGCATTGATTTTGTACACAAATCACGTTTTTGAGCAATTTTGGAGTTGCATGCATGTACGAAAAGTTGCACAGCATCGTAACGGTACGTCCAATTTTTTTGAAAATGGTCTTAACATGTCGCCGAAGACTGAAAGTAAAAAGCAGGAATGGGCGCCGGTCAAAAAATTTCGCGCGCTGGCATGGGCTGGGCAATCATCACGAATTGTCGCAGGGGCTGGGGGGTATTATACCCCCCCCAGTGATATCAGGGTTAATCCACAGCTGCCTCTCAACCAAAATGTAGTAAATGGGTATCTGGCATGAACCTACTCCTTGAAATGCCACAGCCCCCAAAAGTAGGGAGGCTAAAGCAGTGGTAATGATACTAATTAAGTGCATTTGATAAATTGACACATGGAAAATATACTAAGGCATTGTTGTTACTGTCCTTCCACACAACCCCTCCCCCCCCCCCCCACCCCAACCCAACCAAATAACATAGCCAATATAGAAAGGTGAGTTTGGGTATGTGCACAGCAGTTACAATAGTTCAGAAAATGATGTGCATCATTTGTGATGTGTTTCCACTGCCTTGAGAAGACCCATCACAACTTCAGGGTTTTTTTTCTCCCATTAACATGTTTTAACAGTACAGCTTTTACATTATTTAAAGAATAACTACAATACGAGAACACATTCTAAGTTAATACAACATTCCATTTGGCAAATTTAAAATGAAGTCTGATAAATAGATGAAATTTTGTCTAGGAGGCAGGTGAGAGCCCAGGCACTAGACATCAAGCCATGACTCCCTAAGTCTCCTAGTTTGGCAATTAATATAGCACACAGATTTAAACCACAAACAGGAGAAACACTTGTGAGTGGTCTCGGTGAAGTGCGCAACACATATTACCTTTTCAATTAAGCTCCACGATTCTAGCCTGCCATACATAAATTTGCCACCCATCATTTATCCCCAAATGACATCGAACCAGAAATCATTACAAACCTCTTGACCCCAATGGCTAACACATAAGTTAAAATAACCTAGACCTACTCAATGTTACATTTTCCAGTGTCATATTGCTTTACTTTCAGTTACATCCAACAAATGTGAAACAAGTATTTCCTACAATGTCATAACCAATCTAACAGGTAGACATTAAAGTGCCCAATTCAGACCTACCCAATTTTGGAATGGTTACTTTTGAGAATATTCTTCATATCGGACTCCACAAGGAAACATACACCATAGCTTCTAAGACGGAATGGCTAGACGACATAAATGAAATGTAATAATAACCACATTTTTATATTATTATTGGCGAAGAATTATACACCCAAAACTTGAGTCAATTGATGTAGAGTGATAATATCCCCCAATGAAGTTTATTTTCAAAATTTTCTTATGTTAAAGGATTTAACCAAAATTGATTCAAAAAATTGATTCAGTATTTGAAGGATTGTGATAATTTTGACTTACCTGTGCACTAGCCGTAATGTCCTCACATTCCTGGGGTGTCAGGTGACCTAGGGCGTCGGTGTCTTCCTTCTCACATGGGTCATACAGACCAGGTCCTCCTGAGAACGAAAATATGTGAAATTATATCCCTCATTGTAAGTTTCTTGAATTCTGGTTGGTCAAAAGTATGTCACATGATGAAAAATAAACACACTATTCTGTGAGTCCGGGACACAATAGTTCTGAAAGTAATATAACTTTAGGAGAGTACAATAGTAAAGTATTATTGTACTCGTTATGAGGGGAATAGTACATTAATCTCTTAACAATGAGGGCGCTATATTTTTTGCCCCACCCGCGATCGATTAGTACCCGACAGCGGGATTGCGATTTGAGCTTTAAAAGCCGAATAAATCGTGTGTACAAATACGTGTACCGTACGCTATTTTTTTCCGTGCGCGTGAAAGACATTATACGTGCTACACCCGTATAAAAGTCTGGCAAAGTTTAAGATTAACACTGGGTTAAATTCGTCGAGTTCGAGTTAGGATTTTACTTAAAATAAGAATGAGGATCAAATTAGTGTTTTATAGGTTTATGAAATTGGTACTTGACTAACTAGAGTGTACGGTAATGGAATTATATCCCTTTCCGTACCGCAAGTAAAAATATCGCGCACCTGTATGCCGTGCGACACACACTTACTCGTAGGGGTACCGTAAGTACATTTCATTTTCCTTTTTTTTCTTTGTGTAATTTCCCTGTTAATTCGATGACGGATATAAAACAAATATATCCTGTCCTGAGAGTCTCTGTTTGAAACTATGACGCCCTCGGTTACATTAACTGTAAACCATTTTCCCCCGGGGCTGCGCCCCTCGGGAAAATAGTACAGTCCATGTAACCTCGGGCTCGTCATAGTTTCAACCACAGACGTATCAGTATATATTTGTATATTATTCCCAATGGAGAAAAAAAAATTCTCAAGCTGTACTGTAATTACTCTGTGAATCAAATAATCACACAGTATGTAAATCGTAATGTCATTGATATAGTCTCCACCAGCAATGTCTTCAACACAGTATGTAAATCATAAATTCATTGATACAGTCTACACCAGGCAATATCTTCAACAAAAAAGTTTCTTAAAATGAGACATTTTGTCTAGGAGGCAGGTGAGAGCCCAGGCACTAGACATCAAGCCATGACTCCCTAAGTCTCCTAGTTTGGCAATCGATATAGCACACAGATTTAAACCACATACAGGTGAAAGACTAGTAGGTGGTCTCGGTGAAGTGTGCATCAGTGAATGATCATTATTTTAATATTTACACAAAATACAATATACCATTATGATGATGTTTTGTTTTTCCTTTGTTGTTGTTTTAGAAAACATGTATATTTAATATGTGCTTAAACCCACATGTCAGGTTATTATTAACTTATTCAATCTCGGGGATGTCTCACCATTCAACGACCGGATTGGCACATAAAATTAACTTCTTTCCCCACTTTGGCATTGAGGTTACAAAGCAATTTCAATGTTTAGTAAAAGTGACTTTTTAATGTAATCTTGTAGCTACAAAACCAGATTTTTGTTTGTTCAAAATCTCAGATTTCAATGTAAAAAGAGAAAGCCACAGTGACTAGGTCATACAGAAAAAAATGGCAATCCAATTTGCTTTAGCATTGAGGCAGCCACATTTTTTGGCTCTCCTGAACTTTAACAATGTTCAGATACAGGATTTTGTCACCTAAGCAACAGTTTTGTTACCAGTCTTCAATACCTTACTAAAAGACTTCAATGCCCCTGGAGTAACAAAACCTTGTATCTCAATTCTCGGTGAAAAATTAGTTTTTTTAAATAATCTTGTCACTAGAAAGCTAGATTGGTTTTGTCCAACTCTCAAATTTCAAATATTAACAAGGTGGTTCATGAACCACGAGTCTCGCCTGGTTTTGCGATCAATAAAACACGCAATATGACCTTTTGGCCCCTAGATGACCTTTGATGTAACTTTTGTAGGTATTACACTTGTGACAATACCCAATAATTATTTGTTCCAAGTTTGAACAAAATTGATGCCAAAAAAAGAAATGAGCAAAAGTTATAAAACAAAAACTCTCTGCCGAACTTTGTTCAGGCGAGACAAAATTAGAGCTACTATCACCAGGGAAATCGATGGATATCCCATTTGTTACAGTATTACAGTAGTAATGTTTTAGGACTCTCCTGAGCATTTTAATATTTTTGAGATACAAGGTTTTGTCACCCCTGGAAGGATAAGGCAGGCTAATATCTCACCTGGTAGGAGGAGACCACTGGCAATGGCTTCAAACACACGACGGAGAGCATCCCCAGGACTCAGGGGCTGACCAGCGCTGGCTATCACACGCTCACACAGAAGCTCCAGGGGCTGAAATTAGAGAGGATGTGTAGCAAAAATGGTTTCTTTCTTTTTTTCCAAAAGTTACACGTCTAACAAAAAAAACTTTGTTTTTGTTTGGGGGGGGGGGAGGGTGGAGGAGAGATAACCTTGTTTGAAATTGATGAATGATGTATGCTCTGATGCCAAATGCTAATGTATACTTGACTGTAAGCCTCATTCTACACCTAACCCTGAACAAAAACCTACATGTAATCCTTACCATAACCTGAACCAAAATGCCAATGACAAGTCTTACTCTTAACTTAATTTGTTGTCATCAACAGACATCGTTGTTGGATAAATTGCTGCCACAACACATGTCTTGTCATCTTGAAAACATACGGTCATGTTAACTTTGGCATAAAAGGGGTGGGGACAGTGTTCAAAACCTTGGGAAGTTTTGTCTAGGAGGCAGGTGAGAGCCCAGGCACTAGACATCAAGCCATGACTCCCTAAGTCTCCTAGTTTGGCAAATAATATAGCACACAGACTTGATCTACACACAGATATTAGCTGATATGTAGTTTCAGTACATGTGCATCGTCGTAACAACGGAACTACAGAAACAAAGTAACTCAGCTGCGTATACTTCTCAGAGAGTAGAGATGGTGCACATATTCGTGCATGCTAGAATATATCTCAGTGACCAGGATAACAACATCCAAGTGCATAGAGGCTGACTATGTAAGAACAAATAGTTATTACTATTTCTACTAGTATTTTTTATCCCTTTTTTTTATTTTGAGAGATTTAGGGATAGAATGACTTACCCATCCACGGAGGGGAGCCCAGGTCGGCACACGTTCACAGAGATCCCTCAGCACACGAATGATGACAACGCAAGATTGCAGTCCACCAGCTCTAGCCTAGATCGGGCCGCGAGATCCACATATCAAAAAAAAATAAAATAAAATAAAGAACAAATACAGAAATGCAGTATGTTAGTAAGAAATATAATTGCATGAATATATACATTAAATAAATGTATGAATATACTACAAGGTATACATGCATCATACAATCACCCATGCTAAATATGTATGATAATACAAATTTTCATAATGTATTCAAAATTATGATTACCAAAGCAGGACAAGTTCATGTTACATTTGACTTCTTTTACAATCTCCCAACTGTTAGCTCTGCTGAACAAACCCTAAGGAGGATTTGAAACAAAACTATGCCAGTTGTTGGAAGCACATCTGTTTTGAAAACATTCATTCACATGTGGATACACTACTACTACAGAGGTTGTATTTCTACTCTGTGCAGTCTGGTAATTTGAAAAGGGTTAAGATTTGATAGTAGACTACCATTTTATTTAAACAATTAAAATCAAATCTCTACATCATCATTACAATGTACCATCATTTATTCCCAAATTCCATTTCCAGATATTTGGATAATATGCATGCATGTATTCCTTTTTGGGGGGCATTCTATATCCATAGTTCTCAGCAAACGTGATATACTTGTGCTTACCATATCACCTCTGCAATAAAATAAAATATAGAGGGTTTTGTAGGGTGAAAAAACACATATATGTGTCATAGGTTTTCAAGCAAAATGTTACCAGATGGACAAAATATAATCACTACTAAACACAATGACAATGGTTTCCACACCAGGAATTTGACAAGACCATAGGTTTCATTTTGTGACATGAATTGAACATGCAATTGCGCAGAAAATGAAAAAGATCAATTAACAGATATAACAATGATTAATTGAACAAAGGATAGATGTTTCATTTTAACATGTATCATATTTATTATGATACTGTTGAAATTAAAAAGACAGTTTTTGCTATTATTTTTTTTTCTCAGTTGAGAATCATTCACCATATGTCAAATATTTTGTTTGTTGTTTAGTCGCTCCTACTAGATTTTCATATTTTCTGACCTGTTGAGCTAATTTAGCCAGAACTTATTTAACACCAACATATACAGAAAAGGGGAGTACATACTATTTCACATGTCAGCACATACAAATACAAATGTGAAAATTCAATATAGTTTTCCAAACTGATTGTTCCATTGGCATGTATCTGCTGTCACTTGAATTCTTATATGCTTTACCATATATGGTATCATTTGTCTTTTGGCGAAGAAAATTTTCTGCACACTCAAAGAAATAAATACTTGTCAGGTATATATATTATTTTAACAGAAATGTCATTGAGTAATACGTATTGTGTGAAATGAGCGCAGGGATTATAATCATAGATACAGTAGTCATGATGTTCTGTGCAATCCTCATTTCAACAACTCATTATAAAAGGAATTTGTCATATACTTGATTTAAACACCTTTGATTCTGGCTGCTGAACAAATAATGAGGATGGCACAGGCATACAATGCGCTCATTTCATACATACAGTTGACTCTTGACTATTCCTGATGATAAAATTGAAATTACACAAACACATGCATTGTACTACTTCCCCACAAATCAACCCACTCTCTCCACACTTTACTACCTCTTGTATCACAAACAATCATTTAAGAAACAAAATTAAAACAAGTTGTTGGAATATATCGAACCTGGAACCATTTAGCATGACGTAAAGATGCAAGAGCTTCCAGGCATTTTTGCCTGTCCAGCACGTCCGGAGGATCTCGAGCCGAATCTAGTAAGCATAACATCATGGCAGGGATGGGTGTTTGACCATTGAAACCAAAGGCATGTTGTCACCAGAAGTGACCCCTTGGCCCCTGGGCACTACAACCTCCCTTGTAGGCTTGGGGCCGGCGGGGTCGTGGGGGGAATCGACCTGGCGGACCAGGCTCCCAGCCGGACAAGTCAGTGCAGGATTTGAGGACCTAGATGGAGATTTTTATTTTTAGCACTACTTTAGTTTATGAACTAACCACAGCGAGTTTAGCATGGTTGTAGTTAATTTGAACTTTGGAGACTCAAGTAGTGAAGTTATAATTCGTTTAAATGGTACTCGGTTTTACACATTTTTTAAAAGTGAAGTGCACTTAAAAAGGACAAAATAAATCACTGTTAGCAGTTTATTTTTCAGTTGCGATGTCTGATTGTTAGAAATGTCTTACCAGAGTCATTTTACCAATAAGTTTATGTTTTACTCCAAAACATGATTTAATACCTGAGGCAGAGGTAAATTTTGGCTGACAGGAAAAAGAGACAACAAATTGAACAAGTGATTTATGTTCTTATTTAAGAGGGATTTAAGATTTTCGGAGTGAAGATTTATCAATTCAATTTAGGTGCACGGACGTCCGGCATTTTGGGGCCATCCTGTCGGTCGACTCGACCCCCTTGCTGGTGGCCTAAGGATGGTCAAAAATCCTCCACAAGGCTGCCGGCCAGTAGTCAACAGTACTGTGGACTTAAGAAAAGCTGCATGGGGTAGAAGGCTTTGCACAGAGAAAAACTTTGAACAACTGTTTAAGGCAAAGAACAAAGTCATAAAATTCTCAGCTGGCCATCAATCAAACAGATATACACAAACAAAATAGAAAACTATTCCTTATAAGAAAAAATAAAATAAATTTGTTATAAAAACAATACCTTTAAAAACACAACTTTTTTAGAGACCCCCAATAAAATTTGGAAACGGAACTTTTAAACTATTTGAGTGATATCCAGCCTCTCTTTGCAAACAACTTGATGTTTCTCCGTGCAAATTGCTCTATATTAGCCTTCTCAATGAAGTTATGTTATAAATTATGAATATTACGACAGTCCACTTGAAAGAACAAAATTTAATGATGCTCATCTTTCCAAAAACAAATGCTCAATGGTAATCTACACCATTCAGCACTCATTTATCACCAATATGCTGAAAATATTTAAAACGGCTGGCTTTACTGATTACACCACAAATCTATCCCATTTCATTGGATTTCTAATTTCATCTGTTTGGCAAGATTTTGTAATCAAATGGCATCAAACTCAAAATTATGAGAAATGTAGTGTTAGTGTGGACTGTATCTTTTTTACACTGGTTCCTCAACTGACCCTCTATCACATTGTGAATATCTACCTTTTAGTTTTCACTTTGACCCCTTTATGGTTAAAAGAAAAAATAAACTATTTCAAACAAATAACCAATAAAAGAAAGAACTACTATCTATCTACTGTGACATTAAACAAGCAGTGAACCTTTTTTTACTGAGTGCAATTCATTGTCAGTGATTGAAAACTACATAGGATGTCTTGAAGTGATTTCTGAACCCGATATACCATTCTAGTTTGCAATCTGAAATATGATCCAAGAAGTATTTCGTACATCATATCACGACGACATGAATTATTTATTTCATACATCATATCAAGAAGACATGAGTTATGTTGTCACAAATATTCTGTCTGCTCATTTTGGAAATGAGCAGCATACGAAATCAGGATCAAAAACCAGTATCTAACATTCCAATGTAAATTCATCATTCCTTTTGTGCAATTTGAGATATGGTAACAATAATACCAAGTTTATAATATAGCAACCAAAGTCAGATCATATCAATATGTACAGATAATTTTTGTAACACATGCTTGCTTGTTACAGAAGACAAGAAGGCCCATTTTCTGGCTTGAATATTTAGTAAAATCAGATTTTTTGTTTTGTTGTTTTCTTCAACAACTTTTCCTTTTTCTGGTTTTAAAACCACCAACAAATTTCTTTCTTTGTGATAGGGGCCTCTGAGGCACAGTGTCATTATGGGATGAACCTCTTTTACAGCTGCAGATGCAACTCTAACCCCCATCCAGGCACTCACCCCCTTCTGCAGGAACAACATCCCTGAAGGCTGGGGACGTCAGCGACACCTTCATGGTCATATCGGGCTCTTTGGTGATGATCAGAGAGGCTTCCTCGACGCAGAGACGGATTTCATACTTGTCATCAGTTACTTCCTGTAATGATACCACAAAATGGATGACGGTGTTCATGAGAGGACATCATTTCAGCTGGGTACGGGTAATTTTTAACAAAAACATTCAATTTGAAATGTGAAGGGATTTGGTTTTCGAAGAAACTTCTCTGCTTTATATTGGTTTAAAGAGAAAGCTGCATTTTGTTTTGTAAACTCATCTTCTTCTCCCAATATCTTGGATATACATGAATGCTTACTAGTAAATTGCTTTCTGACAAAATGTAATAGATCTATGAAACATATCCTTGCCTATACAAAGACACAAACTCTTTCTGAATTTCATGTTCAAAACTGAAATGAAATTTACTGTAAAATGTAGCAATTTACAGAACTTGCAAGAATACTTTTGGCTTCCAAGAAAGTGATAGATTAACTATTTACTGTTGATGTATAATTAGTTTGTCTGTGAAATCTGGGGATTAGTAATTACTCAGAATTTGAAAAATGTACAATCAAAACAATCGCTGTTTAGTGTATGTTCTAAACTAGGAGTTTTTGTCTCTCTGAGACAAACATTAAAATCAGAGTCAATGATCACTATAATTCCACTATTACTGCTCTCCTATACTTTGCTAAAGGTTCTCAGATCAGGGTTGGCAATTTCCCGGGAAATACCTGTATTTCCCACCCAGGCAGGAAATACTGGGAAATACTGGGAAATACTGGGAAATACTGGGAAATACCGGGAAATACTGGGAAATACCTGGGAAATACTGGGAAATAC